>JZKD02S0000002.1:1238587-1255459 GCA_000966675.3 Picea glauca
TATATATATATATATATATATATATATATATATATATTTATTTATTTATTTCTGATGTGGATTCATCCATAAAAAATGATGGATGCATAAGCTTCATGCCAGTGGTTTCTCAGTGATATAGCAAACTATCTTACTACAGTGAAGTATCCCTATGTTGGGGTTTTGCTCAACATAAATGCTCCCTTTCCCCTCCCCTTCTTTGCCCCCTTTACTCCTTTGAGGCAGTGCCATGACTTAATTAGATTGGTCTCTAGGGGTTTGGATTGGTTTCTCTGAAATTGCCTCGAGTTTTTTTGTGGTAAGACCAATCCCCCCCACTAGGTTGAGGGCCTGGCAGGAACATCATATGAACTTTCTGTGGGGGATGAGATGTTCCTTACGTTGCCGGGTTAAATCTCAGTCTACTTTGCTTTGCGACGACCAAGGGACCTTCTAGGAGAGAATTTCCCTCTTTTGTCTCTTTTTGTCTCCTGGTAAATCTTCTAGTTTTCCCTCATGGTTCATTTGATCAAGGATTGTCTGTTGCAGATCTATGCCTCTGTTCTGAAATTCTCTCTGGTCTTTAGAAAACCATTGAATGTTCCCTGGGATTTTGGAGTTTGCCCCATCTCTTCTTTGACCCATTCAAAGTTGTCACTGGTGAATATCTTATCAAACTTCTTCAATTGTCCTTTCACTTTCTTGGAGTTTGTACCTGTGTTTTTTTGGTGGGTTTTGTTTTTGAAGGATTTGCTTCACTCTTCTGTTGTCCTTTATTCTAACTTTTTGCAAACCCTCATGCTTCCTTGGGAGATTTCTCTTGAGGAGTTCCTTTGTTTCTGATTCTTTCTACTTCTTTTGGCATACCTTCTTAAAGTGGCCATAATCATGGAAAAATCTACATTTTGACAAAATGTTCTCGTAGTCCAAGTCTTGATCTCATGTTATAGATCCTAGCCTTATTAAAGTAACCCTTTCAAGTAACGACTTGCTTAGATCTAACTTTACATAGATTATGGTGTAAAGGAAGGAATACCCAGATTGATGCTTTCGCTGTTATTTCCAATGTTAGATCAAAGCCTGGAGTCCAAAACTTCATTAATAAGCTTGTTCTGCCCATGAATCACAACCACCCTTCAAAGACTGAAGTTTTATATTCCATATAGGAGAAAGTGATCAAGAAGCGACCTCTGACTTATCCTAGTAGAAATGATGCATAACTTCCTACGAGTTTCCATTTGTTGTTCATCCAGTTGAATTGGGTATTTTCAAAGGGCCAGAGTCCTGTAAATCTATAGATCAATCAGTTTGATTTCCACTTTAAAATGTCATCTGCCACAACTGTTGGATCGATTGTGATATTTAGATTATGAATGCTCCTATCCAGATATCTGTCTTTATTAAGGCACAAGATGCTCTCCATTTGGATTTCTTTTGTAGAAATATTAGGAACTTATCTGTTGATGGGTGGTTGCCAGAGTGTTAGAATTTCTATGTAGGAGGTCGGGGGAGGGGTCTCTGCACCCTCCTTCTGCCCTTCCCCCTCTACGTTGTTGCCATTGGCAGTCAGGGGAGTGTTGGTCATAAAGCTTTAAATCTCCCATTCTCTCTGTCTCCTTTTTATTGATTCCTTTTACAGGGAAAACCTCATGGGTTCACCCCTCTTCCCTGGAATATTTGAATGGAGGCTGGTGCAACCATCAACCACAATAGAGGCTGGTGCCCTGAGGGACTCAACTGGATTTGAACTTATGACCTATGGCCTCTCCTCATTGGCAACATGCCTTGGGTGGATAGTTCAACTGATTGAGCTAAACCTTGGGGCTATTTGAGATACATTAACTAAACTCTCAACCAGGCTGTTTGGCTTGAAATTTCATCGTCTTACACCCAGCAAAGGATTACAAGGAAGGTAAGGGATATATATATATATATATATATATATATATCTTCCTTTTCCAATGAAAACCTCATGGGATCGCCCCTCTTCCTTGGAATATTTGAATGAGAGGGGGTAGCCCTGAGGGGCTTGACCGGATTTGAATTTGTGACCTGTGGCCCCTCCCCATTGGCAACATGCCTTGGGTGGGTGGTTCAACTGATTGAGCTAAGCCTTGGGGCTATTTGACATAAATTAACTAAATTCTCAACCAGGCTGTTTGGCTTGATGCTTCATCCTCTTCCACTCAGCAAGGAACACAAGGAAGGTAAGGGATAAAAATTAAGGGGAGAGAGAGTTCTATAAATGCAGGGGAAGAAAAACTATAGGAAAGACTAACAAGGAGGAGCCAGTGTGAGGAAGAAGAATACAGTTAGGAAGGATGGTGGAACAGAAATAAACAATCAGTTAATTTCAGGCAATAAAATCTGAAAAATTGTAGGTCCATGACTTGGAAATCTAGTCTTCTATTTTGATCTTAGTGACATTTTTGGAATAGAAATAAGACATAAAACATGTTGGTCATGAGAATTCTCTTCAGGTCTATTTTAGTTTGAAATTATGTTTGGAGAAATAGCGAGGAACTGAAGTTAAGAGTATCTATCCAGGGATTTGTTGCTTCATATTTTGTTTATAGATATTTAACATCCAGTTTGCTTTAGAATTTCTGTGCTTCAGGTGGGTTGACTATGTTGGTCTATATTGTCTTTGCAGGCTGCATTCCCAAGCCTTGACATTGGCAGCTTTAACAGGAGCTGCTCTTGTTGAATACTATGAACATAGATCAGGAGAGAAGGCGAAGCGATATGAAAAGCATTTTTAACAGAGCGTATGTGATGGGATTACATAGATTTTAGACTACACAGAAGTATGCGCAGCACTGAAATTTTGCAGGCAACAAGCTATGTTTGAATAGAATATATTTGTACCTTCCAATATTGTGCTTAACGTTGACTTATATGAATTTATAACTGAATAAAGGAAAGTTATTCTGTTTAAGCTTTGTAAAGCTTCTTTAATGGTGCTAGTATTTATCTCTATTTTTTGGTCTGAAGGTCTGATCTGTAACTGGCAATATAATTTAAAATATCGATTATTTCAATTGTTCCTTTGTCTAGAGGTGAGACATGAACTAATTTTTGATCTTCCACCCTCATTTATTAAATTGAAAAAACTTCGTATATATGCAAAATCTGTTTCTGGACAAGTAGTTTTTAGTGATTGGTCTTTTAATAAGGGGAACTAATTCTTGTTAGTTTTCATTGCATTTAAGTTTAGGTTGATTAAATAGATAACCGGGTCCGTGTGTCAAATGTGTCGAAGCTGAAGGTTTTGTTAGGTTTTGACTTATTTTCCTCTACTATACTATGCCTCATGCCTCAAGTTGGAAATTGTATACAAATTTTGTTAAAATGTTAAATGGAGTTTTAATATTAAGGATTGACAAAAAATTATTAGTATTACCAGCTAAACTAATTAGTTTTCATATCTTCTTTTTACTGTTTCTTTTTTTCAAGAAAAAAATTGTGATTTCTATTCATAGAGTGGAAATTACATTTCTCAAGTGCTTTCCACACATTGTAAGCAAAACTGGATCTGTTAAAGCTAAATCCCTTCAAACCAAAAGGTTTTTCCCCATCCCATTGCTTTGACATTCCTTCAAAAAAAATCTGTTAACAGTCCTTTCATACAGATCAAGGTTTTGCTACATTAAATTATGTCATAATCAAAGTTACCAGAACTGGACCGGTCATTGAACTGGTCGATCCCAAAAACCAGAACCGAACCGGAACCGGGAAAAAACCGGATCAAAAAACCGGTTACTAAAAATACATAAAATATTCAAATTTTGAAAAACAAATACATATTCATGTGCATCCATGTGAATCCAAACCATTATACACAAATTTGCGAAGTTTAAAAAAAAACCTTAAATTTTAAAAATATATGAATCCCAACCCTAAATTTAAAAAAAATCTAAATCCCCCCTACCCTACCTTTTCCGGCTGCGGGTCATCGTCACTGAACTGGTCGGTTCAGGCAAAAAAACCGGTTCCGTACGGAACCGGTCAGGGGCGGTTTGATGGGATGGTTCGGAACGGTGGGGGCTCAAAACAGGTTGGACCGGCCGGTTTTACCGGTTCCGGTTCGGTTCTTGTAACATTGGGACTCATAATACACCACAAATTACATAAAAAGAGTTATCCCATAACTAAACCATATCAGGTAGACAGCTGTATTTATAAAACCCCCATCTTCAGATAAAAACATAAACAGAGACAGAGATATCAAAAACTAGCACTCAGAGATTGATCAATTCAGAGACATTGACTCCATCTCTGATTTCCTCCACACCCATGGGTCTCTCAGTCTAACTGTTAACTGTCTTTGGATGACGACTCCAGTTCTTCACTCAGTTCCTGGAAAATATGCATAAAAGAAATTGTTTCAAATGTGGCTTCTACCTCTTTTAGCTGTTCACCATTGTGTTTGAACTGAATATTATGTAAATGTGCATTAACCCTGAGCTCTCCAAAGTTATTGTATTTCTCCAGGGCCTGCTTTAAACTTTACTGTTAGAATCTCATAGAAACATAACTCTTCTAGCACAGCTAAACTCGGGTGGGCCCTGCCTAGCTCTGTTGAAAAAGTCCCAAGCTTAAGATTTGTGTATTTCCAGTTCTCTCAATTGGAGAGGAACACATTTCTTGGCAGGGATCCTACAATTGGAAACTACTGATCTAACTTGAGATATAACTTGAAAAGTGGGATGTCTTTCTTCAAACACTTGTGAGTTGAACATATTTCTTGGCAGGGTTCTACAATTGGAAACTACTTCTACAATTAGAAATTACTGATCTAACTTGAGATATAACTTGAAAAGTGGGATATGTCTTTCCTCGAACACTTGTGAGTTTCTGGCCAACCAAGTTCCCCATATGATGAAGCAAGACATTGCTCTGAAATCTTTCGAGTCTCTTTTGTGGTACCATCCTCTCAGAATTTCCTCTACTGAATCACCATTCCAAACATTTGGGCTACCTGTAATCTGTTGTGTCTTTTCCAGATCTGTGGTGCATATGGACACTTTATAAACAAGTGATATTGTTTCATCCTCCTTACACATCAAACAGATCCCTGGCCCTTGCTTGTCCTTCTCTGAAGGACTTTCTAGGTCAAAACCTTATTCCTTAAAGTCTAATCATAGAGAGATTGTTGTATTTTTGGAAGCTTTTAATTTCCAGATCTAGCTCCACTACCAGATTAGTTATTTGTAGATCTGAAACAAATATAGCTTTGCACCGTGAAATTACAATATATATTGTCCTTTTACGGTTTATAATGATTATTCTTAGTAGTTTGGTTTTGAGAGTGGAAAAGTTGGTATGGATATTGCAAATCAAATTGTTGTTCCCTCATATGACAGATTTTCATCAAACAGATCCCTGGCCCTTGCTTGTCCTTCTCTGAAGGACTTTCTAGGTCAAAACCTTATTCCTTAAAGTCTAATCATAGAGAGATTGTTGTATTTTTGGAAGCTTTTAATTTCCAGATCTAGCTCCACTACCAGATTAGTTATTTGTAGATCTGAAACAAATATAGCTTTGCACCGCGAAATTACAATATATATTGTCCTTTTACGGTTTATAATGATTATTCTTAGTAGTTTGGTTTTGAGAGTGGAAAAGTTGGTATGGATATTGCAAATCAAATTGTTGTTCCCACATATGACAGATTTTCTACATTGACGATGTGTCATTTTTTTAATGTAATGGATGTTAGCTATATATTATATACGAATGTAAACGTAAGGATGGATGGATGTTAGCTTTTGTATTTATATAAATGTTTTTTATATAAATACTTTCGTTTGTCTTATTGATTTATTGAACATTTACAGTTGGACCTGTGTTTTTATGCCATTTTATTTGATTATGCCATTTTATTTGATTGATATTATCAATATTTGAAAAGATAATGGACTTATATTTACAAAGGTATTGTGTAAATATTCGGCAATTTTGACCAATTTTGATTGTATATACTCTTCTTTTAGTTGTGATTTGATCCATCCTGGTGTTATATGAATACAAGTCTAAATAGTCGAATATTTAGACAATGCTTATTTTCAAATTACAATCAAAGTATATGAAAGATAACCAGATTATTGAAAAATGACAACAAAATAGCCCAAATGAAAGATAATTAGAATATTGCCCCCAGGGGTGTAGATCAGTTGGCTACAGAATGCAGAACAGTTGGCAATATAATGCACTGTTAAGGCACTCCTTGCAAGGTCACTGTCTTAGTCCATGTGCCGTGCTTGGGGGTGTGCAGTGCGGTGGCCAATATCCAGCGTGCTACACAGCATTGAATGCTGCAGCAGGTGGATTGTAGGCCATCGGATCTGAAATTGCTTTCAGATCCAATGGCCTATAATCCACCTGTCGCAGCATTCAATGCTGCATAGCAGGCTGGATATTGCTCGGAGTGCAGTGAGGTTATAGTGGTAGTGGTCATAATCAACCTCATGTCACGTGAGTACGAGCCCACCCTAGTTGTCAACTCAGCCACTGAAAAAAGGAAAATAAAGATAACCAGAAAATTGTAAAATGACAACAAAAATAGCCCAACAATGAATGGTTGGAGGAGGTTGTTAATGAGCATGAAGAAACGATGTTTAGCTAATTATCTAGGTTTTAGGCATTATAACATACCAATAAGATGCACTGTTTAAGTTGACTGGTTAGCTAATTATCTAGGTTTTAGGCATTATAACATACCAATAAGATGCACTCTTTAAGTTAGTGTTGCTCTCTTAGATATTTTTTTAAAGTTGTCATGAATATTTCCAAGAAACAAATTCACTGTCCTCCAAAGAGTCAATCTTAGTGTGGGTCTGAATTGTTGATTGTAACTTTGTTTTAGTCTGGGTCTGAATTGTTGATTGTAACTTTGTTATCTTGTACAATTAAGGATCAAGATCAATATCTTTGATTGTTTTTTTCATTTTCCCTTTGCAACAAAAATGTAAAGATAAGAATATTTATGTTAGTTTAATCTTGGAAGAGCAAAGGTTACAGTTTTCATCTATAGTTTATAAGGTGCTTATAGAACACTAAAATTGTGTTTTTGAAATTTTGGCACATGTTTGATTTTTGTTTTTATATTTTGTTTGAAGGATATGGTAATAACATTTTTTTATGAACTTGTACTTTATAAATATTATTGATATTGTATTAAAAGTTTTACCTCATAATAATCCAAATGGAAATTTATATTAGTATTTTACAAAGATTTTTGTTTTATTCCTCTTTAATAACAATTTTTATTTTTATAAAAATTATAATATTGCTTCATTTTGAATATACTTGTATAGACACAATTTATTAATTTACTTTATATGGACTGGTAAATATATATAAACTTTACATTAAAACTCTATAAACATGGAAACTTTCAAAGCATATATAATGACGTGTCATTAATATTCAAGTACTTCTCATTACAACTTGAAGAGCACTTGAATTTACCCAGAGTTTCTCTAGGGAGACTTTTCTCTACAATTAATTGGCTTTCTCTAGCAAAATGCCTATATGTATGGGCATGACTTGTATGACAAAAGGAGGGACACATTACTCTTCCTTTGATTTCATTGAAACCCAAAATGGCATTTAGGGAACTAACATCTATATACATAGAAACAAAAAAACCTTCATGGGTTTGTTAGTGCATATATTGAGGGTGTCATTTTTACTCATCTTCACTCATATTGTTGATGGGATCAATGGGTCATTGCTCTTCTAATCATTCCTAGACTCATCCATGAAAATTTGAATTTTTTCATGTGTTGCAAGAGCACATGTTGTCTCCCTTGTCCTCATCACCGGTAGTTTCCATTTTCTCATTCCAATCCAAAATATTGTCCTCTAGATTCAACATTTTAAAATTTACTATACAATATTATGTTGTTTTCTGTTAAGTTGACCTTCATTTCCACTGGAGTAGGATTTGGCTAATTAATTACCATTTTTATTCCTAATTCTAAAAAATGATTCACATGTGTATTTTGTTCCATGCCACATTGCAACTTTATCATAGCTTTATATGAAAAATGGTTCAGGGTACTATAATTGAGCATTGGAATAGGGGTGGATTTGAACACTTTCAGTTAGAATTGCACAATCTTTGAGATTTGTTTAGGAATAATTGCACGAGTCCACCCATGCAACTCTCCTAGTTGGAAATAAGTTGACAAGTATGCCCAAGTGAAAGACATGTTACTTGTGATGATGTTGCAAGAATCACCAATAGAAATATGTATTAAATGTCCCATGCAACTCTCCTAGTTGGAGAAAAGTTGATAGGCATGTTACTTGTAAACATAGACCAATGTTGTAAGTGTTGGCAATAGAAATATGGATTAAATGTAAAAAAATATTTTCTTGTAGGGGGTGTAGAAATTATTTTAATTGGACAATCTTTGAGATTTGTTTAATAATAATTTCAATTGTCTATTTTCTTCTTGATTTTCAAAGTCAAGTCCACCCATGCAACTCTCCTAGTTGGAAATAAGTTGATAAGTATGCCCAAGTGAAATACATGTTACTTGTGATGATGTTGCAAGAATCGTCAATAGAAATATGTATTAAATGCCCCATGCAACTCTCCCAGTGGGAGCAAAGTTGATAAGCAAGTGTAAGACATGTTACTTGTAAACATAGACCAATGTTGTAAGTGTTGGCAATAGAAATATGGATTAAATGTAAAAAATTATTTTCTTGTAGAGGGTGTAGAAATTATTTTAATTGCACAATCTTTGAGATTTATTTAAGAATAATTTCAATTGTCTATTTTCAAAGTCAAGCCCACCCATTTTCAAAGTCAAGCCCACCCATGCAACTCTCCTAGTTGGAAATAAGTTGATAAGTATGCCCAAGTGAAAGACATGTTACGTGTGATGATGTTGCAAGAATCGCCAATAGAAATATGTATTAAATGTCCCACGCAACTCTCCCAGTTGGAGCAAAGTTGATAGGCAAGTGTAAGACATGTTACTTGTAAACATAGACCAATGTTGTAAGTGTTGGCAATAGAAATATGGCTTAAATGTAAAAAATTATTTTCTTGTAGGGGGTGTAGAAATTATTTTAATTTCTTGGGTACATTCAAATTTACTTTGCATATTCAAACCGCCTTTTATTTTTAGTGCTTACTATAGGTGATACATTGATTAACTATGTGCCACTTTACTTTCATAATGTGACCATCATCCATCATAAATTAAATTTCATCCACTTAATTTTTATTTTCATGTTATTATTTTCATTTGTTTTTGAATTGAAAATCTAAATTTGGGTTATTATAGCTGGCAATTTTTCAGGTGTATGAAAGAATATGATCTTTCTCAATGCTGCTATTCTTTCTAATAAATCCCTTTAAAAAGGTGTAAGATTTTTTTCAAGTGATGTCAAATGATTTTTAAGGTTCCCTACAATAGGAGAATATCACTTAACAAACTATGTCATTATTCTTGAGTATCACTTAACAAACTATGAGTTTTTGGGTGTATGAAAGGATTGATCATTCTCTTAATGTCAATTATTCTTTCTTATAGAGGCTTGAAAAATGTGTATAAGATTTTTTTCAAGTGAAGTCAAATGATTTTTAAGGTTCCCTACAATAAGAGAGTATCACTTAACAAACTATGATTTTTTTGGGTGTATAAAAGAATATGATCTTTTTCAATGTTGTTATTCTTTCTAATAAATCCCTTTAAAAAGGTGTATAATATTTTTTTCTTAAGTGAAGTTAAATGATTTTAAGATTCCCTACAATAGGAGAGTATCAATTAACAAACTATGAGTTTTTGGGTGTATGGAAGGATATGATCATTCTCTTAATGCTATTATTCTTTCTTATAGAGGTTTTCCAAAAGGGTGTATTATATTATTTTCAAATGATTTGAGATGATGACCAATGTTCCCTATAATAGGAAAGTATCATATAACAAATTGGGAGTGATTGGGGGCTTTTTGTGCTTGTACAATTTCTAGCCTTTTGAATTGTTATAGTCTCCTCGTCTTCCCTAGAGCCTAGCTAAGAGAAATTTGAATTTTCTAAATATGTGCAAGTAGAGTAAAATAGGGAAACCATTCTTGAGGCCATGTGAAGATTGAATATGGCCAATAATATCATTTTGAATGTTACAACCCTTTTGAGTTTTTATCCAATAACAACATTTGACTTAATAAAATTGATTTAAGGAAGACCGCTCTTCAAGATTTTTTATCAATTAAGGTGGATCTACATGAGTTGTTTGAAAGAAAGGCCTTCTCTAACATTTGATTTCATGCATAACATATTTTGCACACAACGTGGATTTAATCTAAATAATGGTCATTTCGATGAAATATTTTATTTTAATATTTTAATAGAGACCTTGGAGATTCAGTCATATTCCAAGTCAAATTTGTAGATACAATCCACTTGGGTGAGCTAGTTCATCCAACCATTATAATGCTTATGTATTTCATAGAAGCCTTCCTCTTAGATATTATGCTATACTTTCTCAATTTTGAATGACCGAAAATTACTTTATATATCAAGATTTTTAATGTTTATATTCATCCAAATAATGATTTTCAACTTGAGCCTTTGTTTCTTTGTACATGTTTAGGATGCCTACCAAAACCCCCTGAAAACGAAGTTAAAAGAATATTTCATAATTTTGTAAGTCCCAAGAATGAAAACTAATATTGAATAAATTTGAAGGATTTGTCCCTAATTGTTGTCTTTTGAGATTTTGAAAATAATATTCACAAAACATAAACTATGAAAATTCACACAATAAAGCCTATATCTTATTAACAATCAACATAAAATATGAAGCCCCATTCACCTATATGTGATTATTTATAACTTATTTATAACTCATGGAACATAGATTTAACAATGAAATGCACAACAATATTTAAATCTTTCCCCTAATCCGATTTAACACTAAGATATATGCATGATAATCCATTAGAAAACAAATGCACAATCCATTAGAAAACAAGGATTGGCACACACTTACTAAATATGTGCATGTGGGGTAATGCAAACCATTGAGAATAAACAAATAAAATAAACGTGATATCTAATTCCCCAATGGAATGTGAGGGGTAGATCACCTTAAGACTATAAGGTGGTCCTAGGGGAATTCACCATCATTTCATACCACCTAAAATCTCAATCTCAAAAGAAAATGATAAACAAATAATACTATCAAATAATACATAATGAAATGAACATATAACACAATGAATTTAAGAAATTGACTCAAGGAAACACCCACCTATTATAATATGAATAGAAAACACTATATATTAGAATATGAAAAACTGAATCATGGAGTGCTTTACAACACATCCAAAATGCTTCCTCTTCAAAGTTGGGAGGATCCCAAAATGAAGAATAAGTACATGTCCTAGAAAAAATGAGATTAGAAAGTAAATGATACCATATCCATCCCAAGATGATAAATCTCAAAATGGATTATTGGGGAAATCTATAATAGCAAGTGTGGTATTTCGGCCTCAAGATAAGTAGTCACAAAATCGGGCTCCCAAATTTCAACCCTTAGAGGTCATTGTTGGGTATGTGTTATATTCTTTGCACGATTAGCTTTAGTGTTTACTACGTTGCGCCAAGCACGTAGGAGTTCAGGGGTAGTGCCCACGACAAATTTTTTTGCCTCAGGAAACGTGTCACATTTTGCCTCATTTTTCGTGTCACCTCGATTTATGTGTCCATTGTTGGACGATTTTTCGGCACATGGTTTTTTCCGATGGTTTTCTAATTTCGGTTAAGGAATTAGGGTTGTTGGCTAATCCAAGTCATTGGGCTAGGGTTTTGGATGTCGTTGGCTCCTATATGTATATTGTATTGCAAACAATGTATCACTATGAATGAATATAGAATATGCTGGTTTTCTTGGTTTGGGTTTCCAGGGGAAAAATCTCTATGTAATGTGTGTATTTTCCACTGTATCTTTCCTGTTATTTTATTGAAAATATGTTTGCAGTAAAATATTGTACAGGGTTAAAATCTACATTTGGTATTAGAGCTTTGTTGGCTTTAGGGGGATGCCTTTGTGGTCAAGGGTTTGGCTCGGGACTGTGATAAGCCTTGTTATATTGGAAGATCTGTGGTATAGATTTTTTAGGTGAAAAGAAATGGTGAGTAGTTCGAAAATGGATATCAAGAAGTTTAATGGGCAAAGTTTTGAGCCATGGAAGCTCAATATGGAAGATCTATTAGTGGACAGAGATTAGTGGATCGCGATGGATCCAGGTACTGCACCTACAAGAACTTCAACAGATGACTGGAAAAATTTGGATCGGAAGGCGAAGAGCACAATCCAACTGTCTCTCAGATTCAATATTACTGAATGTGTTAGAGGAAGCTACAACCAAGGATTTATGGGATACGTTGGGGAAGTTGTATCAATTTAAGTCCCTAGTAAATAAAATATTCTTGAGAAAGAAGTTGTATAACCCAAAGCTGAGAGATGGAGACTCGATGACAGAGAATTTTAACACCTTCAATACTGTGGTCAGTTAATTAGTATCTATTGAGATTAAAATTTCAGATGAAGATAAGTGTATAAGTTTACTGTGCTCTTTACCAGACTCGGGGGATAATCCGGTTATGGCCATAGTTAGTAATACAACTTCCTTGAAGTTTGATGAAGTGGCCTCATCCTTGTTGTTGAAGGAGATGAGACAAAAGAACATGGAAGGATAGATCCCATATGCATTATTTGCAAGAGGACACTCCCATGAAAGAAATAGATCTAATTCCTCAAGTGGGAGATCTAAGTTTAAGGGTAAATCTAAATCTCCCATAAAGTTTGTAAAGGTATGTTTGAGATGTGGAAAATAAGGGCACTACAAGAAGCAGCGTAGATCCAAAGTTGAGAAAAAGAAGGGATCTGAGGAATCGCCTTCCACAAAAGAAAAGACCTCCAAGGAAGGAGGGGGTGTGTACTTGGATTCTTCAAGCACACATGCAGATCATGAGGCATGGTTGGTTGACCCAGGTGCATCCTTTCATATGACTCCCCACAGGAAGTGGTTCTGTGAATATGAAAGGTTTGATGGAGGTAATGTTTTCCTAGGTGATGACTCGACAACCAAAATCATAGGATGAGGAAAAGTCAAGTTGAGGCACATGGATGGAAGGATTAGAACACTACCTGGTGTTCTTCACATCCTAGGATTGGCTAGAAATTTGATTTCTATAAGAAAAATGGACGATGCAGGGGTAAAAACAATATTTGAAAAGGAAACCTGCAGTTTGGTTTGAGAAGCAATGGTGTTACTAAAGGGAGTTTGGTTTAGAACTCTGTATACGTTGCAAGGAAGAAGTATTAGTGATGGTTGTAATAGTTCCATTGTTCCTGATATTGGAGTTGAAGAAGAAAGGATTCCTACAATCTCCGGAGAAAAGGTTGTGCCGTGGCATCAAAGACTGGGGCATATTTGAGAGAAGGGTCTTCGACTACTACACGATAAAGGTATGGTTGAAGGTATGTCTAAATTCTCTTTGGATTTTGATTCCTGTGAACATTTTGTATATGGGAAGCATAGTTAGGTAAGATTCCCCTCTTGTGCAATGAGGGCAGAAGGAATTTTACATTTAGTGCACAGTGATGTGTTTGGACCTGTGTCGGTTCCATCATTGGGAAAATATGTGTACTATGTCTCATTTATAGATGAATTCTCGAGGAATACTTGGATATATTTCCTTAGGAAGAAATATGAAGTCTTTGACAGGGTTAATGAGTTTAAGACTTGTTATCACATAAAGTTGATGGGGAGTGTCTTGTTCATAGGAAATGGTATTTTGGGCGAAGAAATGAAGAAAAGCGGCTAAAAACCCACAAATTGGCGCTTATCCTAAGTCGAGATATGGTGATGTGACCTTTTGGCCTGTTATATTAAGGAGCGTGTAGATTTGGACGACCGATTTTGGTGCGCTCAGATCTACGACGCTCGGCCCAAGTTGGACCCCCCTGAGCCTTCTGCCTTTAACAAGGGGTGCGGGGGGTTCGAGCTAGCAGTTTCTCCGCACGGGCCCCCCACTATCGTGGCACCTCCTCATGAACTCAGACCCCCTCGCTCAATACCTCTTACCACTACACCCCCCCTCCGAGCTAGTTTGCTTACCGCCTTCGCTTATCGCCTTCCTCTCCAGTCAACACCTGTCCCCCCACTCAATCTCTCTCTCCTCATCCGTCACATATCCTGCTCTCTCTCTACCTCTCACTCCCTCACACCTGTCCTCCACTCATCGTCCCTCCGACCTATCACCGTCCCTCCTTCACGTCTCACCCGATCACTTCCTGCCATGTGTCTCCCACTCCATGCCACCTCCACCTGTGTTGTTTTCATCCATACCATAGCCTCCCCTTTGCCCCCTCATCACCTTCTCGTGCCACATCACCTCATCTCCCTCTCATTTGCGACCACGCACTCGACACTTGCCACCTGGCCGTCGATCAATCGCTTTTCCATGCCCCTCGCCCCATTAGATCTGCGTACATGATGACCTAGCCATCCCTGCAAGTATCCAACTCAGCTCCAGATGGCAGAATGCAGAGGCCGCCATGTCCTACAGGTGCAGTGTTGACTTGGGCCTTCTCGATCCCAATGAAGCAGTTATTGAAGTTAGTTGGTGGTGGTTGAACATCGTTTCCACCATAAATGGAAATCCCAAGAAAGCACTGTCAGCAAGTCGGCTCATTTGCAGAACCTTCCTGAAACACGATTGTTTCTAAAAGAGCTTTCTTCTAACAGGAGACTGCATGCTCATCCTATCAAGAAGCATGCAAACGTAATGCCTTCAATGCAGAGCTTGAGCACGCCTCTATGATTTTTCTCTGAGTATATAGGAGTCTTCCTCATATTTTGTTAGTGTCTTTGGTTGAGCAGAGATCCCAATTTGTAATTTTGTCCTGCCAGAGTTGTTCTCTGGTTATGTAATCGACTTGAGACTTTCATGTTAATAGAAGTGAACTTCTGTTCTTTTTTATTTTTCTCTGTAAAGCTGTTTAAAACACTCGGGCATGGATGATCTAGTTGACGATCGTCATACTGCTGTAATGGAGGTTTGATTATAGCAGTATCATGGTCAGTTTTATTCATTTCCCTGTGTATCTGTTTCCTTCTCACATTGAGTGGCTCGGGCATGGAGGATCCAGTCGAGCTGTTGCAGTTGCAGGATGATGGAGGTTTGATCATACTGTAGCTGCAACTGTGTCCCTTGCAGACATATTTCGGTGTCTAAATTTGAGCTCAAGAATTCTCTTGAGCTTGGGTTTTCTTCTATGAGCTCCTGGAAGGCCTGATGCCCAGAGTAGTATCCTTCACCCTTCTCCTAAGTCTCCCCTCTACTCTTGCTTTAACTCAATTTCCCGACTGAAGTTAATGGGGCCCTCACTTCCCTGTGCATTTCACTCCTTTTCCCCTGCTAGCATCTCCTCCCTAGAGAAGTTTCATGCAGCCTTCAACGCTCATTGTCTGAATTTTTATCCCTCTAAGTTAATTTTTCATAGTTGTTGTGAGGGATACAACGACTGTATTAAAGATATAGTTGATTTCGAGGAAGGCTGTGAGGATGAAGGAGATGACTTGGATTAGAAATCAGTTCTTTCTCTTCCTTGTTCATCTGCATCAGACGAAAGCTGTGTTTGCTGCCCCAGTGAAGAAAGTGCAGAAATGAGCCTGTTATGGAAGCTGATAATCCTTGCAACCCTTTTTCTAAAGTACCTAGGTATGAGAAGCCTATTTTTGACTCATTTGATGATGCTAAGGATATTCCTGTGCTTGAAGAAGATGCTTTGGGCAGGTTGGTTTGTGATGAAGTTATTTCAAACACTGACCAAGAGTAGCCCATCTTTGATGAATATCCTAGTGAAGAAGAGGATGGGCTTGATATGCAACTCTTCCCATCTCCTGTAGGCATCACTAAGCAACATATTGAAGAGCAGAGCTTTCACACAGGTCCTGTTTACGATGATTATGAATCTGACCCTTGGGAAAGCCAAGAAGAAGAACCAGAGGAGCAGCAGAAGGGGTAGTTTATCTCCTGTCCAGAGCTTGTAAGTGAGCAACCATCACCTGAGGCCAATCTTCCTGCATCAACTTCTCATACACCCGTGCCTACCAGAGATATTCAACCATGCGTGAGAAGTTGTGTGGTAGAGCAGGCTGACTGTTACAAGTTGTCTAGAGTTTGCCACTCATTCCATGAATTTGTGGGGGAATACATGCATTTTCATTTCCTCCATGATTTGAAGCCTCCAGGTCTGAGCCTACTATTTCCATTTGAAGGAAAGATGAAGGATATAATTGTTTTGCTGCCACGATTACATCATTTGTTATTCATCATTGACAGAGTGCAAGTACTTCCAGTCAGGAAGTTACTTGAATGGCAATGGTGGAAATTTGCTTTCACCTAGCACTTTGTAAACATCAGTTGGCTTAGGTTTTGTACATAAATAAGCTCCTGTGGATCCCATGTGTGTTTATTTTTTATTTTTATCGGCATGTATTCCTTGGCAGAGTGTTTTGAGCCTGACTCCATATCCCAACAGTAAGGCATTGAAGTTGCAGAAGAGTTCTTAGAGCCTCGCAGGGAGGACTCTATCCCCCATGGAGCCTAATGTTATCACATAAAGTTGACGGGGAGTATTTTGTTCATAGGAAATGGTATTTTGGGCAAAGAAATGAAGAAAAGGGGCTAAAAACCCACAAATTGATGCTTATCCTAAGTCGAGAGATGGTGATGTGACCTTTTGGCGTGTTATATTAAGGACTGTGTAGATCTAGACGACTGATTTTGGTGCGCTTAGATCTACGACGCTCGGCCCAAGTCGGACCCCTCGATATTTTTGCCTTTAACAA
>JZKD02S0000002.1:1255586-1301110 GCA_000966675.3 Picea glauca
TTCCTCTCCTGTCAACACCTGTCCCCCCACTCAGTCTCTCTCTCCTCATCCGTCACATCTCCCGCTCTCTCTCCGACTCTCGCTCCCTCACACTTGTCCTCCACTCATCGTCCTTCTAACCTATCGTTGTCCTGCCTTTGTGCCTCACCTGATCACTTCCTGCCATGTGTCTCCCACTCCATGCCACCTCCACCTGTGTTGTTGTCATCCATACCACAACCTCCCCTCTGCCCCCTCGTCACCTTCTCGTGACACATCACCCCAACTCCCTCGTGTTTGTGACCACACGCTCCCAGTTACCTCCCTGCCCTCTACATTTTCCACCTGGCCACCGATCAATCATTATTCCATGCCCGTCGCCCCATCAGATCCACGTCCACGACGACCTATCCATCCTTGCAAGTATCCAGCTCAACTCTAGATGGAAGAACACAGAGGCCGCCAAGTCCTATAGGTGCAATGTTGACTCGGGCCTTCCCGATCCCGATGAAGCAGTTATTGAAGTTAGTTGGTGGTGGTTGAACATTGTTTCCACCATAAATGGAAAGCCCGAGAAATGACTGTCAGTAAGTCGACTCATTTGTAGAACCTTCCCGAAACATGATTGCATCTGACAGATATTTCTTCTAATAGGAGACTGCATGCTCAGTCTGTCAAGAAGCATGCAGATGTAATGCCTTCAATGCAGAGCTCGAGCACGCCTCTGTGATTTTTCTCTAAGTATATAGGAGTCTTCCTCATATTTTTTTACTGTCTTTGGTTGAGCAGAGCTCCAAATCTATAATTTTTTCCTGCCAGAGCTGTTCTCTGGTTATGTAATCGACTTGAGACTTTCATGTTAATAGAAGCCAACTTCCTTTCTTTTTAATTTTTGTCTGTAAAGCTGTTTAAAACACTCGGGCATGGATGATCTAGTCGAGGATCGTCATACTGCTGTAATGGAGGTTTGATTATAGCGGTATCATGGTTAGTTTTATTCATTTCCTTGTGTATCTGCTTCCTTCTCACATTGAATGGCTCAGGCATGGAGGATCCAGTCGAGCTGTTACAGTTGCAGGATGATGGAGATTTGATCATACTGTAGCTGCAACTATTTCCCTTGCAGACATATTTCGGTGCCTGAATTTGAGCTCAAGAATGCTCTTGAGTTTGGGTTTTATTCTATGAGCTGCTGGAAGGCTTGATGCCCAGAGAAGTCTCCTTCACCCTTCTCCTAATTCTTCCCTCTACTCTCACTTTAACTCAATTTCTCGACTGAAGTTAATTTGGCCCTCACTTCCCTGTGCATTTCCTGTCCAGTTCTGTGTTGAACATCTTTCATGTTGTTGATTGTTGGCCATCGACCATCCACATTCAAACCAACATCCAACCTGTGACATAAATAACTGATGGGTACTGGGCTTACCTCTGCTGCAATCCAGAGGTGACTTCTAGTGCTAACAAGACTCTTGTTTAGAATTAAATAGAGAAAATAATTAAGGTGTTGAGGATAGATAATGGCATAGAGTTTTGCGGGAATGAATTTGAATAATTCTGTAAGAAGTGCGGTATAGAAAGGCAGAAGACTACTCCATATAAACCTCAACAAAATGGAGCCACAGAAAGGATGAAAAGGATGCTGATGGAAAAAGCAAGGTTCATGCTCAGTGGTGCCGGATTAGGGTAAGAATTTTGGGCAGAGACAGTGGGTACTACATGTTACTTGGTCAACAAATCACCCTTATCAGTGCTTGATGACAAGACTCCACAAGAGGTATGGACTGGTAATAAACCTTCTCTCAAACATCTCAAGGTATTTGGCTGTGAGGCCTATGTTCATGTTCCAAAGGAAAACATGATTAAGATAGATAAGAAGGCTAAAAAGTGTATCTTTATTGGGTATAAAGATGGTGTCAAAGGTTATAATCTTTGGAACCCAGAAAATAAGAATGTAGTGTATAACCGAGATGTGGTATTTAGAGAAATGAAGGATGTTGTTAAAGAATAAGTCCTACCAAGTAAGGAAGAACCAGAGAAAATCAAGTTTTATTTAAAGGATGATGAATCAGACTCTACAAAAGAACAAGAATCAGAAGAAGAATATCCTCATACTTCAGTAACGAGGAGACCGGTTTGAGAAAGAAGGATACCAGAAAGGTATACTCCATCTGATTTCCGTTCAAATTTTTCTTTGTCTATTACTGATGATGATCCTAGAAATGTCAGGGAGGCAGTTGATTGAGAGGATGGAAATATCTGGAAAAAGGCCATGGATGAAGAAATGACAACCTTGGATAAGAATAAGGGTTGGGATCTAGTGGAGTTGCCGACTGGAAGAAATCCCATTGGAAGAAAATGGGTATTTAAAAAAGAAGCTGAATGCAGAAGGAAAAGTGGAGAAATACAAAGCTTGGTTAGTAGCAAAGGGTTATTCCCAGGTTGAGGGAATTGATTTTGGTGAGATTTTTTCTCTTGTTTCCAAGTTAACTTCTATAAGATTTCTATTATCTGTTGCTGCATCATTTGATTTTGAAGTAGAACAGATGGATGTGAAGACAACATTCCTACATGGGGATATGGAAGAAGAAATCTATATGAAGCATCCAGAAGGCTTTGTTGCGAAGGGAGCTGAAATGCAAGATGAAAAAGTACCTGTATGGTTTAAAACAATCACCAAGGATGTGGTATAAAAAAATTGATACTTATATGTTGGGACTTGGCTTCACAAGAAACAAATAGGATCAATGTGTATATTTTAAATTAATTATTGATCATTTTATTTATTTGGTCTTGTATGTGGATGACATGTTGCTGATAGGAAACAACAAGGATATTATCTAGGATGTGAAAACTCAGTTGTCCTTTAAATTTGACATGAAGGATATCGGTGCTTAAAATTTCATTTTGGGCATGGAAATTAAAAGAGATCGGAAAAAGAGGAAACTCTGGTTAAATCATAGAAAATATGTCGAGACAATATTGCAGAGGTTTAATATGCAGGAATGTAAACCAAATAAGGTCCATATTCCTGTTGGTGTAAAGTTATCTGCAGATCAGTGTCCCAAGACACAGGAAGAGGAGGACATGTCTCGTTTTCCATATGCGAGTGCAGTTGGGTGTTTGATGTATGTAATCATCTATACTAGACCAACCATTTCACATGCAGTAGGAGTTTTGAGTAGGTATATGTCAAAACCATGGAAGGAGCATTGGACAACAATAAAAAAGGTTTTCAGATATTTGCGTGGCACTTCTAGATATGGATTGTGCTACCAAGGAAGACTAGGATTAAACATAGTGTTGGATATATATGGATTTATGGATGCAGACTGGGCTAGAGATCTAGATCATAGAAGATCTACAAGAAGGTATGTGTTTAACCTGTTTGAAGGAGAAATTAGTTGGATGAGCAAAAGACAGGCTGTAGTGTCACTTTCAACTATAGAAGTTGAATACATGGAAACCACTCATGCAAGTAAGGAAGCAATATGGTTAAAAATATTGTGTTTAGGTATTGGGTTAGTACAACAAGATGTAAGGATAGATTATGACAGTGAGAGTGAAATTTTCTGGTGAAGAACCCCACTTATCATTCAATATACCTGAGATATCCACATCAGAGTCACCCAAAGAAAGCCCCCCTATGACTGGTCAGATACCAGTTTGGAAAATGACCCCTCCTGGAGTATCAACCTACCAAGTCGTAGATACCCTCACCCTTCTTAAATGGTGATCTCCATCCTTTTTTGGTATCTTGAACCACTATCTATGGTACTAGTCCCATCACTCCTCCCTCAGATAGAGGCATTTCCCACACAAACTATGGTTCAACCACCATCTCCTCCAACTGGTCACACAATAGGGGGAAAATATACCAACAATGGGGTAAAAAGAAGAAGAATGGGTGCACCCCTAAAAAAACTCCCAGAGTCCAACCACTATTCTCACTCTGTAAGAAACCAAGGGACCCCACCAATCTTTGCCCCACCCTCCCTGAATTACGAAACTTAATTCACCTCCAAAAGGTGACACCATTACTTCATACTTCGACAACATCGACCATCAATGTTACTGTGGAGCCTTCTCTCGCACATAAGAAAATTTTGTGTATCAACTTTGCATGTGCCATATGCTTAGAATACGACCATTACACTCATCACTATCCAAAACAACCTCAATTTTGGGAAACATTACCCGTAGTTTGCAAAAAATATTTTCTAGAGCCCATTCAAGAAAGTACCCACCGACGCTAAGTCTTCCAACATTTGCTACATATCCACATCAGTCAATGAACGATTAATATGTCCACGTGTGTTATGTGACCAGATAGAGCATTTCAACCATATGTGTCCTCTTACCATCAAGTATAGGGTTCATTGTATGACTACCCTCCAAAATATTCAAACATCTCTTCAAACATCAACATCCCATAATAGTGCATTACCGTTCCAGGGTGAGAAATCATACCTTCTTTGGAGAAGGAATTTTTACCCCTATCCATGCATGTCATACCCATATAGTTATGGTCAGAAGAATTGCCCCTGAATCCACCAAATTCACCAGCATGTCCTCCATGAGAAGTTGTTCCTCCACCTAAAGAGCATGACACACACACACACGTGTGTGCATATTTGGTACATTTCTTCTAGCAATGAATCCCCCCGTTTTGTCAAAACAACTGTTCTTGTTGAGGATGGTACTGAGTCCCCACATACATAATCCTCTCATGAACCCTCAACAAAAACAACTTCCACAACCATCAACGTCACGCACAAGTTGTGCAAGACACTTGGCATCACCATGCTGCACTCTCTTGTTCATACCTCCAATGATTCATTATTCTCTCACATCTTCCAGTCAGATGAAGACATATTAGAGGCCACGAAAACACCTGCCTACCTTTGGTAAACAATGGATCATAGATCATTCTTTCTGTCATAGGAGGACTTTCATACCATTGTTGACACCCATGTGTGCACAATTGAAACCAAGGATTTCATCCCTCGCAGACACATTAGATTGGTTCAAAAACCAAATCCCCACCCTCGATTCTTTTGAGGAAGGGAACATGGCCAACATTTCCCCTACCATCAATATAGACATTTCTACCAAGCTCAAAATCATCGAGGAGGTCACTCTCGGTGTTCCCTGCTCTAGAAAAGAAGTCACAACCTACAAAGCTCTTTTTTCAAGAGTACTAAGATGTATTTTCTTGGTCATACACAAAGATGCTAGGTATTGACCCGATCATTCTTGAAAATCGAATCAACACATGGCCTGACATTGCCCTTGTTCGCTGAAAGAAATGACCATTACATACTTCCAAATCCATGGCCATCAAGGTCTATATTGACAAGTTACATACTGTGAGGTTCATCTACCCCATTGCATACACTTCGTGGGTCTCTAACCTTTTACCTATTAGCAATAAGGAGGGCACCATTTGGGTCTGCACCAAATTTCAATACCTTCACCAAGATTGTCCCAAAGACAATTTTCCCACTCCCTTCATCGATCAGGTTATCGATGCCTATGATAGACATGAAGTTCTATCATTTATGGACAGATTCTATGGATATAACTAAATCCAAACTTTCCAGGTAGATCAATACAAAACTATGTTTACTACCCCATGGGGCACCTTTTCTTATCACATTATGCCCGTCGGGCTAAAAACTGCTAGTGCCACGTTCCAATGAGCCATAACATATGTTTCTCATCATCTCACCCATCTCATCCTGTCTTATTTGGATGACCTCACCACTTTTTCCAAAAAGAAATCACAACACTTAGAGGACTTGCGAATCATCTTTCAACGATGCCACCAGTATAATATCCGCCTTAATCCCCTCAAGTGTGTTTTCAACATCACAGTCAGATGCTTACTTGGTTTCATTTTTTCTCAACAAGGAATCACCATGGACCCCTTCAAGTTCTAGGCCATTAGTGAAATCCCTCCCCCAAAAACGTTGCGGCAATTACAAAGAATTCAAAGAAAATCCAACTTTCTACACCACTTGTTCCTGATTACGTGACTCATGCCCATGGCTTCTTACACTTATTACGCCATGATATCCCATTCAATTGGGATCAACATTCTTAAGAAACTTTTGAATCATTAAAATACACCCTATATAAATCCCGCTTGATTAGTCCACCAAACTTCGAGAATGATTACATCTTGTACCTATCCGCCTCTGAGGTGTCAGTTGCAGGTGTCCTCATCTAGCTAGGTGATGATGGGCATGAGCATGCCATTACTATATCAGTAAAAATATCTTAGGACCACCTTTGAAATATAACCACGAGGAGAAACTGGCCCCAGTAGTCATTCTTATAGTTTAAAAACTACATTATTACATTATGCTTCACACCATCAAGGTCATGGAAGACTCCAACCCCATGCACTACTTAGTCAACGTCAAATCAATGGAAAATTTTCCCACTTGATCATACTCCATCAAGAATATGATCTAGAGTTCACAACTCCCAAAATTAAAAAGGTACTTGTCCTTGCAGAGCTGGTTGATGACCTCTTGTCAGATTCCAAGGACACCCCCATCAATGAGAACTTCTTAGATAAACATTTTTTCTTCATTTCCTCATATAATCATGCACACAGAAATTCATCCCTCACATCTTGTGAGATGATCACTGGCATATCCACCACTAAGCCCCATGTTATCTCCTCATTGGAGATGTTCTATATAGAAGGGGAGTGGACATGGTATTACATCATTTCCTCACCCTTGATGAGCCCGAGAGAGTCCTGAACGATCACCATAATGGAACCTATGGTGGACACCTCTCAGGAATGTATACCACCCATAAAGTGGTCAGGGATGGATATTATTGGCCCACTCTGTTTCATGGCTACATACACGTAGTTAAGCGATGCAATAAATTCCAAATGTATGCACATAAAACAAGAGTACCACTAACTCCCCTCCATCCTATTATCACAGTGCGCCCCTTTTGCAAATGGGGATTCGACTTCATGACATGTAACTCGCCATCCAACAATGGGCACAAATACATTGGGGTAGTAGTCTATTACTTCATGAAATGAGCCAAAGCCATGGATACAATCAACAACATGGTAGATACCACAACCCTTTTCTTTTTCAACCACATCATCACTCATTTTGGGGTCCCCCTACAACTTGTATCTGACCATGGAAAACACTTTGTGAATGAGTTATTTGCAGAACTATCCTCAAAGTTAGGGTTCAATCATGAATTCGTTTCACCGTACTACCCACAGTCCAATTGGAAAGTTGGGGAAATCAACAAAGTCCTCAAAACCATGTTACAATGAACTGTCGACAAACATAACGTAGGTCGTACAAGTATCCTAGGGTTTTGACCAAAAATTTAAATAATCTTATTTTCTATCTTCTAGGTTTCTCTTAGGGTTTTATAACCAACCTACCTATATTTTTTCTCTCTGCATATTTCATATTTATAACTATGGAATGCTACCCTTATCATTGACTAATCTATCCTAAAGATGAATCTAGGTAAAGGATTCAAAACGTCGAGATAGAAATTAATTTCACTGTGGAAAATCTAGATAACAATTCTGAAAACATAAGACTAACTGACATCACATGTTATTTTCCACCTTATGGGCATACCACACAATAGTCAAAATTTCCACTGGCTTCACATCGCTCCACCTTGTCCATGGGGTCGAAGTAGTACTACCCATTGAGTGTGAGATTCGACATTTTCGCACCATAATCAAGCTACTTCCAGACACCACACCTACGAAGAAATAACTGATTTCCTTTTAATCCATCAATGAGGACTATAGATCCTCCTTGAAAAACAACAAGGTGACCAATAAATTCTCCAAAACAACCTTTGACCTCCAAGTCAAACTTCTCTCATTTAACGAAGGTGACTTAGTCCTGACCTACGACATTTCCCACGATACCTTAGGCCACGGTAAATTTGAGTCCCTCTGGTAGGGCCTGTTTATTGTTAGACACTACCTCACAAAGGGATAATAGATCCTAACCCACCCCGAAGGATCTCCCCTTAAGAACCTTGTTAATGGGTTATACTTGAAGAAGTTCTACCCCTAGTGTAGCCATTCTTTATTGGGTTTCTTCATGGACATATTTTTCTATATATTTTTAATCTTTTTTCAAACTACCTCACATCCTCATCACATGTATGATCCCTCGTATTGGCTTGCTTTGTCAAATGAATCATCTGCCATATTACCACATCAGGTACGACGATGGTGCTAGTCTATGGACTCATAATATTGCTTCGACAACTTGGGCCATTTATACTCTTGTGCATACACTACTCCACTCTAGTTGTATATGTTTAGGAACTGCTACAAACAACCAAGTCAAATATGCCACTGTGATCGATCTCTTGGATGATGCTATTCCCCTTCACATTCACCACCTTAGAGTCTTGTTAGATTCCAAGATTGTCACCCTAAAACTAAAAAATGTCTACCAAGTACGTGATCCATGCCTATCCCGAAAATACCTGCAAGTTAGACTTATATCACAAAATTATGAATCCATTACATTCACACATATTCCTAGAAATATAAATCAAGTTAGAAATCACATGGCTAATGAAGTGCTAGATTGACATTTATCACATTAATTGTAACATTGATTTAATACAATTTGTCTCATCCATCATATTTTCGAATCAAACAAATACAAGTCATCAAACACACATGTACAGACATCATAAAAAATAATCATCATCAATATGTATATCAAGTATATATATGGTGTCATTATTTTCACAATAATAGTTACAAAATAGTTGGCACCTAATATGGTTGTGCTCAAGTCTCAAATCTACGCTAAATGTACAAAATGTGGAGCTATGCCCCTATACATGATAGTACAAAAAGTGGTCCTTTCCCATACAAATAATTAGGATCCTATGGTGCCTCCAACTCTAGGAAATCACCAACAAGAGGATTTGCTCGTGGTCCCATAAAAGGTGGTTCCCCTCTAGCAGGGGGCACTCCACCTACAGGTGGCCTCAAATGCCTAGTCACCACCGCCCCAACAATGGAGAATCGTCTCACTAAAACCCACCACTCGGGTCTCCCAATGATCCAGGTGGATATCGGTGGCCACCCACCTTTTTCGACTGGCCCAAAACAGTTTTTTGACAATTTTGGCAATTTACTATTTTTAGCAGTTTTTAACTTCCGGGGCCATTTTGAGGACCTAAATAAAGGTTTTTCAGGATCAAACCAACTCAATGATAGACAAAGTAATTATTGAGGCCCCAAAATGAATCTTCTCGATGATACCTTTCCAACGGGCTATCATACGCCTAAAACAGAGATCGTATGCAAAAGTTATGACCCCGGGAAGTTAATGTACTAACTTACCCAAACGGGGCCCACATGACTTTTGGCGCTTCATCTCCTAGGGTTAGGTTTTTATATGTCTAGGGTTTTTGGCATTCATGTTTATTGTAAAAATTCCTTCAGAGCCTCATTGTAATCATCTTCTTGCGAATGCGAGTAGCCGTCACATCTCTTCTCAGAGATAAGCTGCCACCATTCTAGCGAGCCTTTCACTTTGTATTTTTACAGTCTCTGTACATTTATTTCATTAATAGAAATCATGTATTACTATATATCTATGTTTATGGTTGCATATATGATATATTTATGTTATATTATTGAACATCTATGATATCTCTGTGCATTTATTTATTATATCTCTGCTCTCATTTCGTGCCGAAAATAATCCGGATCAGTGGTATCAAAGCAGGCTGTTCTTGATCGTTTTTTTCAGTGCATGTCCCTGACAAGGTCCGAGTATAGAAATTTGGGTCTCAAACTTCTCTCTATTGAGGACAATCTCTCTCGCACACCCAAGAAACCCTCAATGGTGGAAGAAAAGAAAAACGACGGAGAAGATGATCCTATAAGTCTATTGCTTGAGCAAGCTCTCACGAGACAAAGAGACAAAATGATGGATAATTTTTCCCACATCCTTCAATGCCTCCCAATAGCATCAGGCACATCTTCATCAAGCGACCACTTCAGAGGCACCTCACCTTTTAAGGTATAGTTCGATTTTGATATTCCTATATTTGAAGGTCAAATAGATGCAGATGCCCTAGATAAATGGTTAAACCTTCTAGAAGGTTATTTCTCTGTTAAATTTTTTTTTGACAGAGAAAAGATCACCTTCGCACTCCTTAAAGCTCTCCCCCATGTCAAACATTGGTGGGAAACTTACTGGGATCAGAGTTCCACAAAGGAGTCTGGAATATATGGGGCCGAGCCCACTTGGGATTTTTTTGTGGATGCGGTAAAGGAACAATATTACCCTGTTGGCAAGTATGAGGACCAATACATGAGATGGACCACACTATGACAAGAGAGGGGCCAAGTAGTTTCATAGTTCACCAATACCTTCCATACCTTGCGCACCATGTTGGGTATCAAAGACTCCGAACGAGATTTGGTTTTGAAATATCATGGGGCTCTACACAGATACATCCAAACTGAAATGGATTTTCTGGACTTCTCATCACTCGGTGCTTCTTATCGATATGCTATTAAAATCGAGCAGAAATTTAAGTGCCAGAACAAATGGGAGTTCAGGTCTGCAAATCTGCAACAACCAAAGTTTGATAAAGACAACCCTAACAAACAGTCTATCGAAAACCAGTCCAAGCCATAGGGAAAGAAGGGTCACGAGAAGACAAAGAAGGACATCAAAAAATGGTGCGATTTCCAAAAAATCCCCTGGCACAACATTGATGAATGTCGCTCAAAATAGTCATTGGTGCCTAAGATCAAAGACAAGGAGTCGAACCCTGATTCAAAATCTGATTTTGAAAATACTAGTAAAGGACAGATCATTGATGCAAACCCTACTACTATTGTCACGACTGCAACAATTCAACCAGAAGAACCAATAGATCCTGAAGAGGGGGAGAGCCTTTTTCATTCACAGATGTGGGTGAAGGGGACCCCGCTACATTTTATTGTTGATAGCAAAATCCAGAAGAGCCTCATCTCAGCAGAGGTCATCAAACAGTTGGGATTGTCGACAACACCACACCCACAACCATACAACATCAAGTGGCTTCGCAAAGGATGAGATCTCCATGTCAGCCAACAATTTCGATTATCATACGGCATCCAAAACTTCAAGGATGAGGTATTATGTGATGCTCCCCCACTGCATGTCTGTAATGTTCTCTTGGGCCAACCATATATGTGGAGATGCCATGCTGTTTATGAGTCTCGACCCCGTAGTGTCATTGTTACTTTGAGGGGTCATCTCTACAGAATACTAGAGGTAGTTCCGACTACTGTTCCACCTAAAAAATGCCGCAAGGTAGTATCTCATACTACAAAATTTAGCTTCTTCACAATCTATTCAAAAGGGGAACAAAAGGACACTGGAACCACTACAACCTCGCCCCAAGCACCTTTTATCCAACAAAAGCAGGTCGACAAGGCCGCAACAAAGTGAAAAGATTCATTTTTCACACCGTCCTCTCATGTAGCCTGACTTGTTGAATAGCCTCAACCTCGACAGGTTCGTGATAGACTTCCACAAACTGAGCAGGGCGACGTCTCCAACAAGGAAAGAAGCTCACCAAGATGCAGATTCAGCAAACACCTTTCCCTCTCCCTCGACAACTCAACACAATGGAGGCCATTGCTTCCTAATGAGGGAGGATTGATCCAGGTGGATATCGGTGGCCACCCACCTTTTCCGACTGGCTCAAAACAATTTTCTGACAATTTTGGCAATTCACTATTTTTAGCAGTTTTTAACTTCCGGGGCCATTTTGAGGGCCTAAATAAAGCTTTTTCGAGATTGACCCAACTAAATGATATCCTAATACATGATTGAGGCCCCAAAATGAATCTCCTCGATGATACCTTTCCAATAGACTATCATAAGCCTAAAATGAAGATTGTATGCAAAAGTTACGACCCCGGGAAGTTAATGTACTAACTTACCCAAACGAGGCCCACATGACTTTTGGCACTTCATATCCTAGGGTTAAGTTTTTGGATGTCTAGGTTTTTTGGCATTCCTGTTTATTGTAAAAGGGTCTTTAGAGCCTCATTGTAATCATCTTCTTGCGAATGCGAATAGCCATCACATCTCTTCTCAGAGATAAGCTGCCACCATTCTAGCGATCTTTTCACTCTGTATTTTTACAGTCTGTACATTTATTTCAATAATATAAATCATGTATTATTGTATATTTGTGTTTATGGTTGAATCTCTGATATATTTGTGTTATATTATTGAATATTTGTGATATCTCTGTGCATTTATTTATTATATCTCTGCTCTCATTTCGTGCTGAAAATAATCTAGATCACCCACACACACATTTCTCCAAGACCTGCTCGTCTTGGATGTGGGACCAACATGCCTCAAGAACGCCCCAAAGTACTCACTCAAACCATTGTCAGAGATCCTCCATTTGCGAATGAAAATTAATATCACCCACAACCTCCATGGCTAGGGCATGGGATGGCCCCATACCCTACATCATCATGAAAACAACATTGTCTGGCCCTCAAGTGCCCATGGGGAATGCTCACATATGACCGGGGCCTCTCGTCCCCTTGGTTCAATATTTGCAATAACAAAGCATAGTCAAACATCTATCCTATGCATAAAAATCATACTAAAATGTAAAAATGTAGAAAAACAATCAAAAAGTTCTCACCTCGCCTATCCCTATCCTCCCCAAAAGGGAGGATCATCTTTGGATCATGCCGGTAATCCATACCATCATAAGGAAACTACAATATCACTTGTGGTGTATGTGTCCAAAACCTCTCTAAGTCATTTGTAAAGTATTGGCCAACCTCCCCACCATCATGGTGGCCCATTATGTGAGACCATTGCTTCAATCGTTGCTCTCACAGTGGCATCTGCTGAAAAAATAACATCGACCGTAGGAATGCAACCCAATCCAAGAAGAACTTGCACATAACTGATCTAAAGGCGAACTCCCCCGTCCTCTTGACTGCACAATGGTCCAACTAAGAGATCATACATGTGCACATCAACTGTGCCTAGGTAAACGTCTCACCATACACTACCCTCTCTACCACTCACATGTGCACACTCAAGATGCATTGCATGGCTAAGGATCCATAGATCCTTACCACCACTGTGATCACTACTCACATCAACAGTGAATCAATAAATACCATTTAGGTTTCCCTGCTTGTCAATGGATCATGGGTAGAGTAGTAGTGGGTCACTATCTCATGAATGGTGGCCCCACCATCCATGTAGGGTTAGGCCTCTAGCTTTGTTCCCTTGATGGGGAGTCCCTTCAGAAAATAAATGTCCACCTCAGTAAAAATTCTCTCCTCCTATCCGTAAACTAAATATACCTACCTCTCAGGATTCCACATATCAATCAGAAAGTTTAACAGACCCTCCTGTGACCACACATGAGCACAATCAAAGAACTTCAACAGACTAAAAGTGGCCAGCTAAAGATAGATACCTGCATCACCATCCACCTCCCTTTGGAGGATATACCAATCCCTCTCTCTCTAATGGACTGGAATATTGTCATATCTCGTGCACCATGTGCACAAAACCAACAAAATCATCATTAGATAAACCTTCCTTAGCAAAACATCATCCAAAAAATTCAAGTTAAGTTCTCAATGCAACTGTCAGTTGGAACAATCACGCTGATCAATACAACTATTTCATAAATAGTCATGCTACTCAGCGTGACTGTACACTACACAATAACGTTGATGTTGGTGAAGCTGTCACCCCAACAATTGTGTTGATCAATGCGACTGTTCTATGAAAAATCATGATGATTGGCATGACTGCTAGTTCGACAGTCACACTGACCATCACAAAGGGAAACCCGACAATCACACCAACATTGGTGCACTTGTGTAGTTGTATCCCGCTCCACACAACACGAGCGATCCAATAATACCCACACTGATCAGTGAACATATCTCTTGGTCACCCATGTTGTTGTCCCTTTTTCACACAAATAAGGCCGCATGGCCCCCAACCCAAAAATAAAATTTTCCAAAAACAATAGGAGGTCAAGAACTCTTACTAGGCTCTCTCGCTAATCCAAACTAGTCTCCCACGATCTCCCAAAATATATCGACCTCGTTTAGCATATTTTTAGAGCCTAGTCACCACTAGTACAAATGAGGTGGCATAACGAGCCCCATTCCCATTTGTATGCCTAGAACCCAAACTTCCAATCACCCATACAAGAGCCCAAGAGCTCAATTTCTCAAACCATTCACGCCAACGCGATCCTGGCACTCCATTCTACACACTGGTATGGTCTATTTTCCAAGTTACATAGTTTCTTTGATGTACAAATCACCGAGCTCTCAGACCTATGTATGCTTGTTTCTTTCACATCTGTAAAATTTCCATAGCATATTCTTGGTTCAACATATATTTTTCACTTTGGTTATTTGATGAATTGTGTAGGTTATCATTTGTAAGCTTAGAGTTCAAGCCATACCATCATCTCATGATCCCTTCAGGTACATGTTTTCAAAACTGACATGTAATTATTGATGTTGGTAGCGTCAGACAAGTATTTCTGCATAATTCTAAGTGTCTAGACATGTGGAAATCGTCCAAATCCTTCTACCTTGAGAGTTTACTTTAATTAAAGGAATTATTAAAGTAAAGTGCTTTTATTAATTAATTGATTTATTTAAGGAAATGCTAAAATTAGTTAACATTTAATCTTAGCCATTGATCTCAAGTGAGGTGAGAAGTAATCTCAACCATTAATCACTTTGGAGATTAGGATTAGGTCATAACTCAAGATTGTAAAAGAAAGGCTAGGGTGAAGGAGAAAGAAACTTGACACATTGATTAGAGAAGAGAAGGACTTTTGCTGAGAGAGTTGGACCACAAAGGACTATGATTCAAGGAGATCTTGGATAGGTGGAGAAGGAATTCCATATAGATACCGGGTCAAGGAGAAGAGAGAACAGAGGCAATCACAATCAGGTTTTGGTAGAATGAATCCACAGGAGAGGGTTGAGTCATACGAATTTTTCCATACATTCCTTGAGGTTGTGTATGCAGGTTTCAATGGAGATAGGCGTGTATACACAGGTTTTCTTAAGAAAAATCATGCATACCTCAAAAATCATGCCAAATATAGGTTGTATAGTAGAGCATTCTTTGTCAGGTTTTTCTGTAGTTTTATTTCTCTCAGTGGGTTGCTATCCCTATTACAGGTGCCCTGATTTTAACATAGTAAAATAATCTCAGTATTGGTTTTCCCTATGGGTTTTTTCTAGGGGTATCTACCCAAAAATATTAGTGTTTATGTATGGATGATTTGGTTTCTAGTATTTGTTCCTCTATCTTTATTGGAGTTGAATATTCCAACAATGTATGTTATTTTGTGAGATGCTAATTTGATTTACAACAAGGAAATCACTAGATAACAAGATACCTAGGGGATGAAGTAAGAGGATTTCAACATGGTATTAGAGTCATCGCTCTGAGAGGAAGCCATATATTAGGTCCATATTAGTTGATAGCATATCTTTCTGTTGGAGATCTTAGCAGATCTAAAAGCAACAAGAAGAAATCAACGGATGGATTTAAGGGAAACAATCGTATTGAGGCAACACTAGGGTTTTGTAGATTTATAGATTTGTACATAGGTTGAAAAAGGAACACGCGTGCACATACGTGGGTTTCTTTGGAGACAATTTCGTATATGTGAGTTGCAGTAAGAACAAGTGCGTACATACACAGGTTTCAATGGTGAGAGGTGCATACAAGTCAATAAAAGTCAGTACAGGGGTAATTTCAACAACAAGTTATTTCTAGAGCAGTTTATCAGGTCCAAGGGATGGCATAAACACCTCTCAGAGTTGAAGACATATTGGATGGAGCATCCAACTTCCTATGTTGGAAAGAAAGAGTGACTTTGGCATTAAATAAGTATTACATTTGGGAGCTAGTGGACACAACAGTTGTTCCACTGATAGATTTAGAAACTTTGGCAACTTACAAGAAGAAGGAGAACAAAGAAAAGAGGATCATCTTGGATTCAATGAAGGATCATCTAATTCCTCACTTATATGAGAAGAATATGACCATATATATTTTTGATTCCTTGGTAGGTTTATTCCATAGTACTAACATGAATAAGAATATTGTATTAAGAAATAAAATCATATCGGTGTAGATGTATATATATAACAAATTTACCAGTTATTTCATGAGGATCACTCAGGTACATGATCAACTTGTAGCCATAGGGGAGAAAATGAAGGATGAAAAGATCGGGAATGTGGCATTGAATGGTCTATCCAAGTCATGGGAACAATTTGTCAAGGGAGTTTGCACTCAGGAACATTTCCTAGATTGACAGAGACTTTGGGATGATTGCATCCAAGAAGAGACTTGGGAGGAGTCTAAGAGAATCAAGTAGGGAAGTAGTGATGATAAATTGTCCCTTGTCAGTAAGACACATAAGGGAAAAGGAGAGAGTTTTAGCAAGAAGGGTAAAAATGACAGAGGATCATCACAACCATGGAAGAAGGACTTGAGTAAAATCAAGTGCTTCTCATGTCATAGGAATAGAAATTATGCATCTCAATGTCTATAGAATATTAAGGGTAAACGAAAGACACAGACAACAACATCAACAAAGACACAACTAGATGAGTTTGCAGTGAATTTTGAGAAACATTTCTTACTAGTTTCTTTCCTTTTTTCCATCACAACTACTGGGAGCACGTGGTTCTTGGACAGTGGTGAATCACATCGTATGAGGGAAGCATGGGAGATATTTAGCAGTATGATAGAGAGGGAATTAGATGTTCATGTGGAGCTTGTTGATGATGCAAAGTATGCAGTGAAGGCAAAGGGAATAGTTACGTTCTATCTTGAGATAGGAGGTTCACTAGATTCCCATAATGTGCTTTGCGTACCCAGACTAAAGAAGAATTTTCTCTCAGTCTTAACTATGGAGGATATAGGTTTTTCTGTTTCTTTTCAAAGAGGGAAAGTAATCATACATATAGAGAAAGATAGCCCAGACATAACAATGGTCATTGGGGTTAGAGAGGGCACTTTATACATGTTGCAAGCCAACCATGTTTAGGATTTGGTACATGACAATGAAAACCTTGTGAGTTGTGGCACAAGAGGTTGGGACATATACATTATAGGTAATTTTCAATTATGAGGGGGATTGTTACAGGTTTTCCACAATTCAATATTGAGAAACAGGGAGTGTGCAGAGGGTGTGCACTTGGAAAGAATGCTAAGGATTGTTTTCCAAGAATTAAGAGTAGGTCCAAGTGGATTTGATGATGATGATGATGATGATGATGATGATGATGATGATTAACATCCATTGAGACTGAATTGGTCTATCTTACCTTAAGAGGGTAAGTGATTACTTGCGATTCTTTAGAATTTTGTTTCTTTGCTCGAAAAGCATTAAGAGAAGTTTCAAATGTGAGTGGCCCGATGTCAATAGGACCAATACAAGGATCATCATACTATGTGGAATTTATTGATTACTTTTATAGGAAAACTTGGATCTTCTTTATGAAGACCAAGGATAAGGTCTTTAGTCAGTTTCAGGAGTTTAGAGCTCTGAGGTGGAGAACCAGATAGGGAAGAAGATCAAGGTATTGAGGTCAGATAATGGGGGCGAGTACACCTCCAAAGAATTCAAGTATTTCTACAAGGTGGTAGGGATCAATAGGGAGATGATAGTCTCATACAACCCTCAACAAAATGGGTTTGTAGAGAGAAAGAACCAATCCATCATTGTGACATTCCTAGCCTCACCAGTTGAGATACACTACACACTTCTTCCAAAATATTCTCTGATACCAATCTGTAACGTACCTAGTCTCTCAACTGAGTCCCGTTACCACCACTTACAACATGCTTTGAGATTTCTCTGATACAAGAATGTAACGTCCCTGACACCCCCAGGATAGGCCACATCACTCAATCCCAACTTCTATAGCTATGAATCAACCAAACTGTAGCATCCCTAGCATACTACTGGGCCATGCTACTCCAAAAATCCACTGCACAGATACTATACTAAAGTCTAGTGTACGTGGTATCAATTGAAGTAATGCACTCTACCTCAAACTAATATGTACCACACTATCTTTATCCTTTTAACACAACTTTACGCAACAAAAATAGGTAAAAAAACTGCATGCACCAACATACTGATCAGACAACACAACTGTGTGCACAACCAACCTGGAGTCAGATGCCAATTCTTATTTCCTTGTGTGGGATGTCTAATTCCCTGCATGCACACATGAATTCCAACCTCCAGTGCACACATGCTACCTTCCTGCACACCCAACCATTCAATTCTTTCCTCAGAGACTCATGACCAATATCAAAGGATAAATTAGTATGAAAAAATATCAATAACTGTCATACTTATGCATGACTACAATATTGAATGACAACACCAGACTTAAATGCACAAGCAACATTAAACAAAATAACAAAAATTACTTATATGTGACAACATACAAGAATTAACCATGCCAAACATAAATAAATAAGCACACACTAAAAAAGAAAACACATAAAGAACACTTATATTTTATGGAAGTCACCAACTACGCACAGAACCAAGACATTCCTCCTATCCATAGAATATGTTTCTCATAATATTTCAGCAACATGTCACCCTCGAGCTGGGGATTAACTCCACCAGGGAAAAAGGGTTCCTAGTGAAAAGATAAGGTATGATTCTCAATAGAATTGGTCAGTCCAAGGTGCCCACTATTTCACTAGCCTACAATGCCTCATTCCCCATTCACCTATCACACCCAAGGAAGTGTGCCCCTTATTTGCTCAACAATCCTTCGACTGCCCCACTTCCCTTCTAGGGTTGCCAACAACATGTCATACAAGAAGTCTCCAAGCCTTGCAACTAATTCCCAATGCACCAGGGAAAAATTCCCAACATAACTATCACCTGGAGAGTATGATCACGGGCCTAACAACCCACTTCTTCAACATCAAATATCTCACCCAAAGAGACTGCTCATGGGCATGAAAACATGTCTCTTCGACTGTAAAACTATGATTATATCCCCCAAAACTCCTTACAATATTCCCCATGCAATTAAGGTAATAGTCTCCCTCTTCTAGAACTGACCCCTTCTGCACATGAGATTCAATCTTGAAAATAATATGAATATCCCCCAAAATACACTAAGGCCATCAATATATATTGCATGCCTTCAAATCGACATCTGTCACCCTCAAAAGTAGCTTAAGCCACTTGGTGACTTGTTCCCGACCCTCAGGAACTTAGGATAAAATAATTATCCATAGTTACACTTTTCCGAAAATATTATAAAATATTCCCTAAGACTTAAGTCTCGCCCCTTTTTCCCTTTTTCTAGTGGAGTCATCCCCCCATCTCTTTTCCTCTGAATCTTTCTACATGAAAAAATGAAATATTATATTAATAATTATGATTACATTTATATGGATAGGTGCACTGGCCTATCTGCCTCTTGGATCACCAACCTCATAATCACACAAGCTCTCCGACCTCAATAAATATACAACCATATATATACACATATATAACTCATCTTTGCGCGCATTGCCACGTCATTCCCGCACACTTACCTAAGTGTGTGCAACACTTTGAAATGTGTGCACTTACCCAAGTGCGCAAAAAACTATGAAATGTGCGTACCCCATCTTTGATACAATACTCCGTGCGCTCCTCAGGTGTGCTCAACATAAAAAATTACTACCTACGTCTCACCTGCCTAAATGTACATTTACATTTAAAGTTGATACCACAACTCACTAGCCTACATGTACAATTACAAAGGGTTTTAGACCAGGGACATTACACTCCCCTCCCCCTTATTTATGCAATGTCCTCAGTGCATCATTTACACATGTACATACAAAATTTTCTAAAAGTTTTAAAAAATATGAGGATACTCTATCCACATAGCATCCTCACGCTCCCAGGTTGCATCCTCAGGATCGTACCAGGTCCATTGGAACTTTACCAGCTCCCTGGCTCGATTCTAGAGCTTCTTGATTTTCAGATCCAATATGCAAATTGGTCACACTTGAAAATATCCTTTTGGCTCCACCTGAATCACATTCCAATCAATAATATGATTAACATTGAGTACGTACTTCTTAAGCAATGAAACATGTAAAACATTATGAATACAAAAGGATGCAGACAATGCAATCATGTATGTGACATGACCAATCCTTTCAAGGATTTCAAATGGCCCACAGTAGCACACTACTAACTTAGAACACTTCCCCAACTTCAGGGAATTGTGCTTGGCCTTCACTTTCAAAAACATGTGATTTCCCACTTTAAAATCTATGTGGGTTCTACCTTTAGCTGCACAACTTTTTTCCTGTGCTGGGAAGCCTTCAAATTCTACCTGATATTTACCATCTACTCCTACATTTCCCAAAGTATATCTAGCCCAACTATTGCACGGTCTACTGGTTTGTCCCAACTCACTAGCATGTTTCATTTTCTTCCATAAAGCGCCTCAAATGGGCTCATCTTAAAAGATGTCTGATACCCATTGTTTTAAGAAAAATCTACCAAATGAAGGTAGTTTTACCATTTTGATGATTTATCCATCAAATACATCTTGAGCATATATTCAATAACCTGATTTACCCTCTCTGTCTCTCCGTCTATCTCAGGGTAACATGTGCTAAAGTTCATATTTGTCCCAAATCCTTTAAATATACCATGCAACTTAGCAATTTCTCTCATGTATATCTCATCAATGTCGTCTACCTTGTGGGATAACTTCACTGGAATACAATGGGAAGCTTTAGTAAGCTTGTCCACCACCATCATAATATAATCGTGCTACTTATTAGTCCTAGGAAACTTAGTTATGAAGTCCATGGTCACATATTCCCACTTCCACTCAGGAATGGGAAAAGGCTGTAGCAAACCAGCTGGATGTCTGTGCTCATCCTTGACGTTCTGACATTCGAGACATCTAGCAATAAAATAAGAAACTTCCTTTTGCATACCTAACCAAAAGTGTTGCTTCTTGACTGCGACAATTGTCTTTTAATAACCTAGATGTACAACATAAGGAACCTTATGCATATCCGATAATATCAGGCTCTTCAACTCTTGATTATTAGACACATAGACTTTGTGTCTATACATGAGGATCCCATCCTCTCTTAGTTCATAACCTTCCAACTTCTTCTGCGACATACCTTGTTGTAAAGTTGCCTTTATGTCCACATAGTGAAGATTTGATTTAGAAACTTCTAAAATTCTATTGCACAAAACATATCTATACATGATAATGACTTTAACATGCATCTCATGTGCCCTCTTGCTGAGTGCATCAACAACCTTATTCTCTTTTTCTCTGATATGATTTATGTCAAAGTCATACTCACTAAGGAATTATAACCACATCCTTTTTGTGGCATTCAAACTTGGTTGTACTAACAGACACTTCAGACCACTATGGTCTATCCTTAGCTCAAATATTTTACCCATAAGATAGTGCCACCATGTCTTCAAGGAATGCACTGTGGATGCCAATTCCAAGTCATGAGTGGCATAGAGCCTTTCATTCTCTTTTTTCTTTCTTGACTCACAACACACCACATGCCCATTCTGACTAAGGACTCCACCGAGACATTCCTTGCATGCATCCATGCACACAATGAAGTCTGCATCAGGGTCAACAATTCTCAAAATTGGCACACTTGTCAACAAAATATTCAAGTGTTGAAAAATCCTTTCACACTCCGGAGTCCATTCAAATCGTGCACCTTTATTTTTCAAAGATGTAATTTCATGCAAAATATGTGAGAATCCTTCAATAAACCTTCTGTAATAACCTACTAGTCCCATGAAGGACCTTACCTCTGCGATATTTCTTGGTGTTGACCATTCCTCAATGGATTTTATATTTTATGTATTCACATCTATTCCTTCCTTAGAAATAATATGACCCAAATAACAAATCTTCTGCTGATAAAAAGACACTTTCACAACCCTTCTTTAGAATTTTAGTAAATAAGTATGTCATCTAGAAATATAATGACAAAAATCTTTAAATAACTTCTGAAAAATCCATTCATCAAACACATGAAGACAACTGGTGCATTCATCAACCCAAATGACACCATTGTAAACTCATAATGACCATACCTTGTTCTGAAGATAGTATTGATGATGTATTCCTCTTTTATTCTCACTTGGTGATATCCATATCTAAGATCAATCTTTGAAACTATATGCATGCCCCACAACTGATCAAAGAGGTCATCTATCCTTGGAAAAGGATACTTGTTATTTATTGTTACCTTGTTGAACTGCCTGGAGTTGATACAAAGTCTCAACGTACCATATTTATTTTTCACAAATAAAACTGGCACACCCCAAGGTGACACACTAGGGTGTATATACCCCTTCTTCAGAAGCTATTCAATTTTCATATGCAACTCCTTCCATTCTGGTGTACTCATCCTATAAGGAGTCTTATATACATGTTCTATTATCAACATCATATTTATAGAGAAATCGATATCCCTCTTCAGAGGCAATCCGGGTATCTCTTTAAATATATCCTCATACTCTTTCAGTACTACGCAATATTCAACACTTGGCACTTTATCCATGGGTGCCTCCCCCATGTGCACTGCAAATACTTGACATACTTTCCTGTAGCTTTTCTTCAATTTCAAGGATGAAACTTCTCTGATAGTCACAACCCTTGGAGTTTCTTGAACTGTTCTCAAATTTCCTTGCTCACCCAGGCAAGTAAATGTCTTATTAGAATAGTCCAGGACAACATGGTGCTCTTCCAACCAATCTATACCAATGAGGAAATCATACGAACCCAAATGTATGATATTCAAATAATGTTTTTTTCGTAGTCCATTCATCTCCATTGGACATACCTTAACCATCTCATTAATTTTTCTTTTTGCTTCTATAGCTAATTGCACCAACCAAGGTTTTCCAAGATTTCTTCTCGGTAATTGAAATATTTCCATCATCTTAGGATCTAGATAACTATGAATAACTCACGATTCAATTAAAATAGCAATGGTTTGATCATTAATCTTACTTTCCACCTCGATCATGTGTGACTAAAAATCATCCTACTTGTTATCCAACGCTGGATAAATCCTTGTCACATTTCTTCCCTAGTTCTGAAACATCACAACTTGTTGTACACTATGCACAATCCTCTCTTTATCACCTCTTTGAGGGAAATATCTGTGCATATGATTCCCGCCACAACTCCAACACTGAATAAATTGCTGCCATGGATTTTGCCCCACTGTCTCTGAAATTCTGAGCTCTTGGAGAATTGGATGTCCTTGCACAGTGTTTCTAAAAAATAGTGGCTTATCCTCCTTCTTCATTTGTTCCATATTGGTCTTCATATTATCTTCCCAAGCCTTTTGGAATGTAGACCTTCCCCTTTTCTGCTCATAAAGACACTTAGCATGCCTTATAGTTTCCTCCAATGTCTTAGGGTCATCATACCATATGTTGTCACTGATAACCGAAGGAAACCCAATCAAGTACCTATAAATTTTAAATTGCTCATCCTTGATGAATGTGACATATTTCATTATCTCTAAGAGTTTTCTTTCATACTCATCTATCATCATACTCCCAAGCTTGATTTCAAAGAACTCTTTCATTTTGTTTTCATAGTATCGCTTGGTTAAGTATTTATTTTAGAATACCTTTTGAACTCCCTCTAAGTAATTTTCTTCTCATCAATGTGTTGCACTTGCACAGACTGATCCCACCACATTGATTCTTTTCCTTTTAGCAGATAGACATAAATTCTCCCTTCTGCATGCATAGAATGATTATGCAACTGGAAGTACTTCCTCATACCTAGAAACCATGTCTCCACATATTCATCTTTCTTGTGCTCACCATAAAAGGTAGGAGGATTGATCTTATTCATTTCTCCCTATAGTTTTCCCACTCCAATCCTTATATTATACTTCCTGACATGAGATGGACTCGAACTGCTGCACGCTTTCCTAAAATAATTCTTTGGTGAGTGAGGTCGATGCCCATAAACACTTATTGCTTCTCTTATTTTCTCATCATGAGACCTGCAACTTATTTACCTACTCGACTCTGTCTCCTTATCCATTTTCTTTTCTATTCTATCCAAGCTCTGCATCAATTTAACATTCAAGTCATATTGATTCTCCTTGGCTCTCATAAACATTTCATTATCAGCCTTATATCTTCAGACATCCTTTTGCAATTCCTTTATGATTTCTACCAAATTATTGCACTCCTCCTTGGATTCTGTACAATCAACACCCAACCTAACATACAGATCCTCGAATTCATCATTAGGACTGCAAATCCTCTACACATGTTCCATGCTTTTGACCTTCTGCATTGATTCTATCTTGTTCTAATCGCTAATAATTCTGCAAAATATACATACAACAAGATTTGTTACACAAATTCATGAAACAACTTCATGAAAACTCTGCACCATCTTGTTAGAATCCCTTCTGCCGAATCTCATGCGTGCACTGATATTCAACACACACCAATGCATGATGTCAATTTTTAACTTGTACATCGTGTATCAATAATGCACATGCACTAAAAATTTGTTCTATGCAACCCCAAACCTTTAGTGAACACAACCATGCACCATTGTTTACTATACAATTCCAATGCTGCATTTCGCAATGTCATGAATTTAGCATGCACATCTGCGCATTCTCAATTAATGTGCACCAAGGATGCACTAAAATTCCAAATTTGGTCACTTACCGGTCTGAATTTTTCCTTAAGTATAACTCAACACATGTAGGCTTAGTGTTGAAACTAGATCTTTGATGTTTCTTGTCGACCTCTGGCCCATACAAGTCTAGTGTTGAACCAATAGCTTTAATACCACAATGTGATGTCCCTAGCCTCCCCATCTTATCTATGCCACACACTTATTCCAAAATATGCTCTAATACCAATCTGTAATGTACCCAGTCTCCCAACGGAGTCCCGTTACTACCACTTACAATATGCTTTGAGATTTCTTTGATACCAGAATGTAACATCCCCAACCACCCTAGGCTGGGCCATGTCACTCAATCCCAACTTCTGTAGCTCTAAATCAGCCAAAATGTAACATCCCCAACATCCTAATGGGCCATGCTATTCCAAAATTCCATTGCGTAGATACTATACTAAACTCTAGTCTACGCAGTATCACTTGAAGTAATGTGCTCAACCTCAAATTGAGAAGTGCCACACTAACTTACTCCTTTTAACAAAATTTTATGTAGCGGAAATAACTCAAACAACTGTGCGCACCAACATACTGATTACACAACACAACTGTGCGCACAACCACCTTGGCATCACATGCCAATTCTTCTTTCCCTGTGCACATGGTCTAATTCTTTGTACGCACACACGAATTTAAACCTCTTTTGCACGCAAAATACTTTCCTGTGCACCCAACCATCCAATCATTTCCTTAGAGAATCATGAGCAATATCAAAGGATAAATTAATATGAAAGACTATCAATAACTGTCATACTTATGCACGAATACAATACTAAATGATAACACCACACTCACATGCACAAGACAAATTAAACATAATAAAAACAATTACTTATATGGAACAACATACAATAATTATCCATGTCAAACATAAATAAATAAGAACACAGTAAACAAGACAACACATAAAGAATAATTATCTTTTATGGAAGTCACCAACCGTGCACAAAACTCAAACGTTCCTCCTAGCCATAGACTCTATTGCTCATAAGCTTTAAACAATAGGTCATCTCCAAGCTGGGGCTTAACTCCACCAGGGAAAAATAGTTCCCTGTGAAAAGCTAAGGTATGATTCTGAATAGAATTGGCCAGTCTAAGGTGGTCGCTGATGCACTAGCCTAAAATCCCCCATTCCCCATGCACTTGTCACACCCAAGGAAGTGTGCCTCTTCTCTATTCAATAGTCCTCCGACTGCCCCACTTCATTTCTAGGGTTACCAACAATAGTCCAAACAAGAAGTCTTTGAGCCCTGAAACTAATTCTCAACGCACTAGAGAAAAATTCCTAGCATAACTCTCTCCTGGAGATTATGCTCATGGGCATGACAACATGCTTCTTCAATAGAAAATCTCTCCACCAGAGATATTTCTCACGGGCATGAAAACCCATTTCTTTGATAGTAAAACTATGATTAAATCCCCCACAACTCCTTACAATATTCTCTGTGCAGTTAAGGTAATAGTCATCCTGTTTCGAAACCGACCCCTTATGGACACAAGAGTGAATGCTGAAAATAATCCAAATATCCCCCAAAATACACTAAGGCCAACAATATATATTGCATGCCTTCAAATCGACATCTATCACCTTCAAAAGTAGATTAATCCACTTGGTGTCTTGTTCCATGCCCTCGGGAACTTACGATAAAATAATTATCCATCATAACAATTTTCTGGAAATATTACAAAATATTCCCCAAGACTTAAGTCTCACCCCCTTTTCCCTTTTTCTGGTGGAGTCACCCCCCCATCTCTTTTCATCTGAGTCTGTCTGCACACAACGATGTAATATTATATTAATAACTGTGATTACATTTACATGGATAGGCGCACTAGCACATCTGTGTGCTGGCTCACCAGCTTCATAATCACACAAGATCTTCTACCTCAATACATATACAACCTTATATATACAAACATATATATATCTCTCCTCTGTGTGCACTACCAGGTCATTCTCATGCACTTATCCAAGTGTGCACAACACTATGAAATGCGTGCACTTACCTAGGTGCATGCAACACTATGAAATGTGCGGACCCTATCTTTGATACAATACTCCGCACACTACTTAGGTGCACACAACATCAAAACTTAGTGCGTATGACTCACCATATTAAATGTACATTTACATTTATAGTTGATACCACAACTCACCATCCTATATGTACAATTAAAAAGTGTTTCTAACTAGAGAAATTACAATCATCGGTTTTGCTAGGGCTATGATACATGAACATGAGTTTCCTATGTTTCTTTGGGAAGATGCATGTAACATGAAAGTGTATGTGTAGAAAATGAGTCCTCACAGGATGTTGGGGGACAATATTGCGGAGGAGGAATTCTCAAGAGTGAAGCCGGAGATAAGAAATTTGAGGATCTTTGGTTGTCCAGTCTACATCCATGTGCATGTGGAGAAGGAAGAAGATGGATCCTTTAGGAAATAAGGGTATATTTGTGGGGTATAGAGAGACCTTAAAGGATTGCAAGATCTTAATACCAACATGGAGGAGGATAGTTGTGAGAAATAATATTAAGTTAGAGGATAACTTGGCATCTAGGATATCTTAGGAGTCATCATCAATGACAGATCATGAGGAGTAGCATATTCCAAAGGATGAATAAAAATAATCAATTTAGACTTCAGGTGGGGAGGAGGATTTATCCCCTTCTAGTCCTGTCATGATACCTTGGTAGCTATTACAAACATTGAGGGATGCTGGTGAGGATCCTAGGAGTGTGGTCAAAGAGCGCATGCCTCCAAGGAAGTTTCCGAACTATATGGTGCTTATGGGTAGCATCATTGATGCCGAGCCTTCCAGTTTTGAGGAAGCAACAAATCAACAGGTATGGTGGGATTCCATGGTAGAGGAGTACACCTCTATTATGAGGAATGATGTTTGGGACATAGTGTTGAGACTGAAGGGGAAGTCAATTGTGAGTTACAAGTGGCTCTACAAGATCAATCATGCTGCATATGGTAGCATTGAAAATTTCAAGGTGAGGTTTTTGGTGGGAGGGTTCTCCCATAAAGAGAGAGTGAACTACGATGAGACATTTTTTCTAGTCACCAGGTATGCTTCTATTTGAGATGTTATTTATATTGCTTCAGTTATGAGGTGGAGGATACATCATATGTATTTGAAAAAAACTTAGCTCAACGAGATCATTGAAGAGGAGCTGTATATAGAGAAACCTCAGGGATTTGAGGTACATGGGAGGGAGTTTCGTGTGTGTAGGATTAAGAAATCCTTATACAAACTCAAACAAGCATTGAGGGCATGGTATTGTAGGATTGACAAATACTTGAAGAGTATGGTATTTACCAAAAGTGAGGCATATTGTAACTTATACTTCATACTTTTTAGGTATGATCTAGTCATATTGGTTTTGTACATAGAGTATTTATTTCTCATAGGTGTAGATGAGCTTATTGCAGGGTGTAAATCATATTTAGCTACTGAGTGCGAGATAAAGGACATTGGATTGATGTATTATTTATTGGGGTTAGAGGTATGGCATGTATTGTTAAGAACCATATACTTGCATACCAAAAAACCACAAATATTCAGAGACAATATAGAAGAAACCACACTTTATTATAATAAAACCCTTGAGGTAGGGAAACACCATAGAATGGATATTGTTATGGAATGGATCCTATTTTGTTCACTTTCCTCTTCGAGGGGGAAACCTCCTAATGAGCTACTATTTTCAAATACAATACTTATCTTCATATCCCATTACATAGCTTGAACCCCTTTATATAGTTCTACCAAATGCCTAAGAACATTCCAGAGAAAGAATATTCTAGAAGCATAACCTTCTAAGAAGTCCTATTACATTTATTATATCTAACTACCATAGTGGGAATTATTTAATACTATATTGGGCCTAGTCAACCTTGCATTGAATGGCCTCTAATATTATCAATATGGGTCATCCAGGCCCCCCACTACCTCTCTAACTACCTAACATTCCATCTCCCTTATGAAAGCGTTGTCCTCAACGCTTGTTATGAGGGTGTACAACCATATACCATGGTCCCATGGATAAGTGTGCACCATAGTGCTGAATTAGACTAGAGAACTAGGGTCCCATGTACAAGTGCTCATGTGAAATCCATGTGGAAGATATCAGAACCCAATAACCAACTAAAAATGATGCTCCAAATATTGACACCTATCATGTGGATCCAAATAAGAAGATCCATTCACATAGTGGAAAAGGTTTGTAACTAAATCTGGAAGGAATAATACCACTGTAGAATATGAAGGATGGACACTTGTAATCATAACTAGCTCCTGATTTGTTACATTGATGTTCTTTACAAAAGGTGGAGTAGAGTCATCAAAGAGAATATGGAAGTGGTTATCATCCTAGAAATGACAACTATCCATATACCAATAATCACAATCGACCTCAAAATCATACCAACCATATACTTATTGATTATATTCATATTTGATGTCCTCCATAAGATATCCATCCTATAGGTGAGCCAAGGACCTTTGAATATTGTGATAACTGTTTGTGGGGTCATGTAGACTATCCTTGATGCCTTGCAGATAGTCATGCCTATTGGCTTTGAGGGATTCAATCTTCTATAAAATGTCCCTGAGGTAAGAGTGAATATCAATTGGAAACACCACATATAATATACCAAAACAAAACTCTCAAAATTATATATCCAATGGCTCTGATCTGGTATAAATCCGAGCACCCTGTGAGAAGTGATGAGCTCTGGAGTCCCACCGCTGTCACGAAGACCCTAAAAAGGTTGATTTTAAATGAACGATATATTCACTTCTGGAGCTCTAATTTGGATGATATTTTTTTGAAATCAACTATTTTTTTAAATAAGAACTCATATCTATAATTTGTTTTGGAAAATTCATCCCCAACTGCTACAAAAATCATAAAAATCACACGGTTGTCCGTGGAAAAAACCTTGAAAGTAACGGATTTTAAAATGTTGATAACTTTACTTCTTAGACTCCGTTTTGGATGATTTTTTTTTAACTGAGTGTTTTTATGAGAGGAAATCATATATACAACTAATTTATACAATGTTTGCACCAAAATATATAAAAATCATCTGGAATGTCACAACCCTCTTTTTTCTTCTCTGAAAAATAAATTTACAAAAGAAAAATATTTGCCCACAATGTCTTCCAAGGAAAGTGCTATGATACCACTTGTTAAGAACCAAGTAATTGCATATAGAAAAACCAAAAATATTTAGAGACAATATAGAATAAACAATGCTTTATTATAAGAGAACCCTTGAGGTAGGGCAACACCATACAGTGGATCCTATTATGGAAGGGATCCTCTCCTGTTCACTTGCCTCTTCAAGGGGGAAACCTCCTAATGAGATACTTTCTCTAAATACATTACTTCTCTTCATATATCATTACATTGCTTGAACCCATTTATATAGTGCTACCAACCACCTAAGAACATTCTCGAGGAGGAATATTCTAGAAGTAGAACCTTCTAATATTTCCTCTTACATTTATTATATCTAACTACCATAGTGGGCCTTATTTAATATTATAGTGGACCTAGTCCACCTTACATTCAATGGCCTATACTATTATTACTATGGGCCCTCTGTGCCCCCCACTACCTCTCTAGCTACCTAACAGGTATTGATATAGATCTTCCTTGGTTAAGGGAAGCATGCAGTTGAGATCTTGAGGAGATTCATGATGGAGGACTGTAGACCAATGGCTACACCTATGGTCACCAATATGAATAAGGTTATCACTTCAGATTCAAAGTTGGTGGTTTCCAATATATATAGGTAGTTGATAGGGTCCTTGATGTATTTGGTCAATACCAGGCCATATATATGCTTTTCTATGAACACCTTGATTCATTTCATGGTTGAGCCAAGGAAGGTGCATTGGATATAAGAGAAGCATGTGCTCAAGTACTTAAGAGTTATAGTGGAGTATGGATTGAGGTATCTTGGAGGATATGGAGTGATTTTGCAAGGATATACATACTCATATTGGGTAGGAAGTGTAATATATATAAAGAGCACCTCGAGGTGCTACTTCAACTTGGGATCAATAGTGATTACATGGTTCAACAATAAGCAGACTTCTATAGCACTCAGCTCAGAAGAGTCAGAGTATATGACAAGAAGTATGGCTATATATGAAGCCATTTGGCTTTGAAAATTGATTATAGGTTTATTTGATCAGGAGACGAAGCCTAAGATGATATACTTCGATAATCAGACTTGTATCAAACTCTTGGAGAATCCAGTATTCCATGACATGTCCAAGCATATCAAGATCAGATACCACTTCATTCGAAATATGATGCATAAGGGAGTAATGAAGCTTCAATATATTTCCACATATGAGAAGGTTGTAAATATTCTGACCAAACCCTTGGTTAAAGGGAAGTTTTTTTTCTTTAGACACAAACTTGGAGTGGTGCATAATACCTTCCCCACTAATACGGAGTGTTGATGTTGGTAGCATCGAACATGTATTTCCGCATAGGTCTAAGTGTCTATACATGTGGAAATCATCCAAGGCCTTCTACCTTGAGACTTTACTTTAATTAAAGAAATTATTAAATTAAATTTATTTTATTAATTAATTGAAAATTGAGTTATTTAAGGAAATGCTAAAAGTAACTAGTATTTAATCTTAGCTATTGATCTCAAGTGAGGTGAGAATTAATATCAAATGTCAATCACTTTGGATATTAGGACTATATCATGACTCAAGATTATAAAAGCAAGGATAGGGTGAAGCATGGGTGAAGGAGAAAGACACTTGATACATTCATCATAGAAGATAAGGACTTTTCTCAGAGAATTGGATCACAAAGGACTATGATTCAAGGAGATATTGGATAGGTGGAGAAGAAATTACATCTAGAGATCAGGTCGAGGAGAAGAGAGAACAGAGGCAACCAAAAGTGGTTTTTACAGAATGAAGCCATAGGAGAGGGTCGATCCATATAAATTTTTTCATACGGTCCTTGAGTTCGTGTACACGAATTTCAGTGGATACAAGCATGTATACACAAGTTTTCTTAAGGAAAGGTGTGTACACCTCGAAAAGCATGCCATATATGGGTTGCAAAATAGAGTGGACTTTTCTAGGTTTGTTTGTAGTTGTATTTCTCTTAGTGGGTCATTATCCCTATTATGGGAGCCTTGATTTTATCATAATAAAATCATCTCAGTATTGGTTTTCCCTCCGGGGTTTTTCTAGGGGTATCTACCCAAAAATATTGGTGTTTATGTGTGCACGAATTGGTTTCCAGTATTGCTTCTTCTATCTTTATTTGAGTTGAATATTCCAACAATGTATGTTGTTTTGTGAGCTACTAATTTGACCTACAGTAAGGAAATCACTATATAACAAGATACCTAGGGGTTGGAGTAAGAGGATCTTGACAATAATTAATCCCTCTAAGAACAATTGCATTTTCCAGTATAATCCTTCGACATTTACCTCTAAGGCCCCCCACACCCGACTCTATAGTACCTTAACCTCATTTACATACTGCTACTGCCGACTGATAGTCTTCTCACATTCATGAGTTTTCTCATATATATTTACCCCTAGAAAAATCGACACTCATGATGTTACCACCTTATAGAAGTGATATTCCAGATAGTTTTTCACTTTAGAGAATTAACCTCATACTTCTTCTCATCATATTGCGAACCTTCTCATTATGGAATCTTGGATCATTTCATTCTTCAATTGGTTGTTTTGAATGCAACCCCACATTTTCATTGTCCCTTCATCTCATCTAAGATCAATTGTCCATCTGTAGATCAATCCTTCATCCATTCACCTAATACAGAAACCTTCCCACGGGGCTGCCAAACTTCATCAGTTGTCCTCAAATAATTTTTACACAAGCAGGCCAAGCCAACTTTCACTGGGGAACCCATTTCTGTATGTGCATATTCAACTCAAATCATTCTTTATTCATTTGGTAATTGTATAAAGTACCTTTTGATTTTTAAAAAATACATAGGTTTTGTCCATTGTATTCGATGGTGTTTTTTACCTGGAAAAGAAACCCCTATTGGCATTGGTTGGGGAATTTATCTTTCATATCCATGTCTACAAAATTCACTCTCACTTTCCAAACCCTGAGTATCCCAGATCCCTTTTTCCAACATCTCTGAGTTTCAACCTATTCCCCCCTCTTTTTGTAGCTTTATCAAATTAACACAACTTATCCCAATATATAGTTGTCTCCCTGACACCAGATTAAATTTGACTGTTGATACCATCCATCAATAATACCCCATCCAAGGGAATTTTTTTGAGTCTCATGCATTCTTGATTTTGTCCATTTTTTCCAGTCAGTCAAAATTATTCCAAGTTAGTACCTAATACCCTCTTTGATAAGTTGAGTTCAAGGAGCCCCTTGCTTCTTATAGTTGTGGCTCCCTACCTATTGACATCAACAAAATTTTCCAGGGAGGTGGAAATATATTGGCTTTCATTACACTACAAATGAAGAGTCTCAGATGGAATAAAGAGAGTCCTTATTGCTTTCTGATTTTGTTAACCCCCATAATATCTGACAACAACATAGTTTCATATTACAATGGGTCTTACTATACAACCATTGTAGTTCTTAGTACCAATTGAAGACCTCTAAACTTGACAGTCCATCAATGCCTCATAGTCATGAAAACCTATCACAATTTTTCATTCCTTGATTAAGAGAAGGTTCCCATATCACAACTGTCATTTGTTGTTACCGACACCCCCAAGGGAACTACAAATATCCACCTCATCAAAGCTTTTGGTTACAATAAAATATTTATGGTTTTATGGCACAAGCATGGGGAATTATCGCCTCATTTGTATAAATATCCTTATTATTTTCAGATAAATGTGGTTATGAATGAATCTCCCCTCTTCCCTCTAGTTCTATTTCAACCTTTTTCCACTCCTTTACAAGATGATACTTCACCAAGCAAAAGAAACGATGATGTATTTTAGCTATACATATGCTCCTAACCTTATACATTAGGGGGAATATGTTATCACCTAAAAATCGCTCAATAATATATACATGTAATTTCTAGAGAAGTCATCAATGCAACATACCAAACAACACACCTTCAACATTAACAAGTTCCATTCAACAAAGCCAAAAAACTATAGAAAGTGGATCCTTGAATTTTAGTGCAGGCTATCAAGGTTATTTTTGTGTTATTATCATGTGAAAACGTGGGTCAACAAACACAAAATTGCACCATTAACATGGTCAATGTGACTATCATAATAGAGACCCACACTGATCCAAAAAAATGACACATTAATGATCTTGGTCAGATCTCATACACCCACAACTTAGGTTTACTCCATGAGGCTGACTATCCATACCACTACAAGGCTAGTAGATCCATCTACATGGGGGATCTACTTTCACATTGTAAACTAGTTGGAAAATAGCATGAATGAAACCTATAAAAACAATCTTTGGGTATGCAAAAAAAAGAGAGTTTCAGTTGTAATGTTATGTTGTTGAATCCTGTCTTGAGAGTCCATCATTATTTAATATCTTTCCAACATCCATAACCAAAGCCAAGTTTCTCACCTCTTGAGAATTTGGTCATAATTCTTCATTTCATTTTCATCTTATAAGAAGGAGAAGAAGGTCCTTATAGGGATCAACAAGGATCCTCCCAAGGAGGAAGAGGGGATCCCATGAGTTTCCTTATTTTATTTGAGATGTTATCAATGAAATCCTTTCTGTTGGTAAATATTTCTACTTGTCTCAATTTCTAGCTTCATGTGTGGTTGTTTATGTATCTTCTATTTTACAATTTTTTTTTGTACGTTGGTTCACTAACCAGCGAACTCATTGACTGTGGTGTCTTGCTGGCCTAACTTGACACTTAAGTGACTGCTCTTTTTCTCACCCAAGTGACCAAATGGTCACAACAATAATGAAAATCAGTTTGGTATTTTTTTAATTTACCCTACCACAACGTGCTTGACAACAAGGAAACACACTGGGGTGATTTAGTCGATGCTTGTTTTTTTATTATAATGCATGACAATTCTTATGAATAGTTAAGAAAAAGGGAACCATTTTTATATGCACACTGGGGCATATGTTCCTTATAGGTGCATCGGTAAAAACACCTCCTCAAAAACCCCTCGCCACCCGCCTCCACTAACAACCTCTATTATAAATAGAGAAATAATAAATTTTCGTGAGGCTATGTAAAAACCTCTAATACAAGGTGTTCTCCTTGTAGTGATGAAATAGCATCTACAAACATGAAAATAAGTTATTTTTTTCGATTCCCATGGTGGGGATTAGCTTACAAATTCTCTTGAGTCTCTACTCGAACGTCTTCCAAGTGCTTCTCCTTCTCAAAGTTAGTTGCAAGGTTGAAGGAACCTATGAAATATTATAGTTCAAAATATGGGGGGGGCTAAGTGTCCCAATTTCCCTCTGAGGTTGATAAGGGGCCACATAGAGAGTTTTTTTTTTATTAGCTAGAGTCCTCGATAAAAGGAGATGACACAATTTCCAAGAGAAGTCCAAGGTGTGTCACTATTTTACTAAGCAAAAAGTATAGGTATTTGATTTTCTCGCTAAGTTCCATGTGCTTCTTATGAATCCCCATGAAAGAATCCACCTCTTCTACCATTCCTGGATTTCTAAAATATCATTGGTTGTATCAAATGCATAAGTGTCCCTAGCCCAATTTTATTCTATAATATGTTGAGAAAATTCATCATTCCACTTGTTCTAGTGTATAGTCTAGTTCATGACACCACATTGTGCTTTTGAAATATCCTTTTCACAACATTTTGATGAATGCTTCATATCACCAAGTTCACACAACACACAAAAATTCTCCATTACTAAGTAACACACTTTCCTATTTAGGTTTTCTCGATAGGCCAGATGCTACAAAACCCTAGCCCCTTCGTAGGGTAGACTGCCGACGACCAGGCAAAGAATCTCAGCACGGATATTAACCAACGCCATATCCGACCATTCGTCTCCCACTGCTACAACGGTATGGGTGCAGAGGAGGGGGGGAAACCCCCCTCATACCACAATGTTGCGGCCAATGACAAACCCGGGACCAGAGCAACGCGACCTACCTTCGATCCGCCACCGCAGGTACGAGAGCAGCTCCTAGCCAGAGAACAAAGCCTCAGAGAGAAAATGGAAATAAAATCAGGAACCTCTCAACCAAAGCCACCATGGAGCTGGGAACCAGGCAAATGCATCCCACAAATGGAGAAACCGCCGAGATACCTCATCAGCTCAACCAGGGTTGGCAAGCATACACAATTTATGAGAGAGCACGCCCTCATTGGCAAATTTCTGGGGCTTTGGCCAGCAGAAAGGGATCTCAACAAATGGATAAAACACTGGTGGAATCCCAAGGGGGACTACGAGCTCCAACTCAGTTCCAAGGGTTTCTTCACAATCATTTTATACAATCTAGAGGACAAAGACAGGATCTTTGAAAACGGGCTGTACTTATTTAACTCGGCAGGGCTATTTCTCCGCTTCTGGACTGAAATATTTAGCCCAGACAAAGAAGATTTCACCATGGCCCCTGTATGGATACGCCTGTACTCTTTGCCACAAGAGTTTTGGTTGGAAGAGATTCTAATGGGCATAGGAAATACCCTAGGGTAATATGTCAAAGCTTTAGAAGCCACAAGACAGCGAAAATATACCTCGTATGCTAGGATCTGTGTGTATATGAACATCTCCAAAGCACTCCCTGGAGCGGTAACCCATGAGTACCAGGATGACGACTGGCAACAAACTCTGGACTACGAGCATATACCATTTAGATGCAGAAGATGCCATGAGCACGACCACCTCTACCGAGACTTCCCTTTCATCAAACAAGCTACAAAAGAAAGCGAAACCATGTAGAAAGATGGCTTCACCACAGTTGCATCAAAAAGGAGAAACCCACCAAAGAAGCAGACCCCGGACTCCAGACAAAAAATTGCCACCAAAAACTCTTATGAGGTTCTGGATCAGCTACCAGAAGATGAGGAAATTCAGAACCCGCACAAGAATCCCCAACGGCCGCAAACAAAATGCCCAAACCCAAACCCTTCTACCCAAACCTGTGAAACCCACATGGACGAAAGAGGAGAAGGAGATGGGGATACCCCAATGATGCTGTACGATCGAGATCTAGCAGAGATAGATCTGGAAAAGCTAGAGGAGGCTCTGAACCAAAAGGACCTGCAGACACTCCCTGAAGAACAACTATGCAAGGTACACAAGGTCTTTCTCAATTCCTCCACAGAATCCACAACATTTCTGGGCATAGAAATGGACTCGAACTCTGGCTTGAAGAGAGTCCTTTGCGAAAACAAAAGACGGGGACAGAAAATTGCACACCAACTGATCAAGGAAGCAGGCAACCTTATGATAAACTCCGGTCAGATACACAAGCTCTCGGAGGGATACCTCCACTCAACACCTCCCTCTTAATGATGAATATCATCACTTGGAACATCAGAGGACTGAATGGTAGATCCAAACAAAGGATCCTCCGAGATTGCATCATAGCAGAGAAACCAGATATTCTGCTGCTCCAGGAGACTAAATGCAGAGGAGCAGAGGCTGAAACAATCTTTCAGCGCATATGGAGAGAATGTACCTCCATAACAATAGATTCCATAGGAGCCTCAGGTGGCCTTTACATCTTATGGAACCCATCCAACATAACTATCAACAAACCTTTTACAACAATAGGCACAATAACCGCTCACTTCGCGGTCATTGGCACGAACCAGGAAGGAGCCATCACAAATGTCTATGGGCCTCATAGTATCCAGGACAAAGACAAATTTATGGAGCGGCTTGAGCTGATCAAGACCCTGGCAACAACCCCAAACTGGATCTTAGGTGGCGACTTCAACATGATCCTGACACTGGAGGTATCAAAAAAATCGAGCAAGATAGTGGTAAGTTCAAAGCTCTCATTGATCATTTAAAATTAGTAGATATAGAAAATAGAAATGGCACTTTCACTTGGTCCAATCATAGATCAGGTAATCAACATATTTCCTGTCGACTAGACCGCTTCTTGCTAATCGAAGAAATTATGGAATCAAGCTCTCATCTAGAAAGCCTCATCTTACCAAAAGCTAGCTCAGACCACTGGTCCCTGGCTTTGCAGCTAGACATGGGAGAGCCTCCCAGATACAAGCCTTTCCGCTTCGATAAATTTTGGCTATTGCACCTGGACTTCCAACGGCTAGCTAAATCCTGGTGGGACCAAGCGGAAATATACCATGGCTCATGCATGTACAAATTTCAGCAGCGACTTAAAAATTTCAAGCAAAGGCTAAAATAATGAAACAAAAACAACTTCGGTAATATACTTCAAAGTATAAGGACCATAGAAAGCAGGCTGGGGGAGATTCAAAATATTTTCATTTCCGGATCTAGAACCACATAATTAATGGAGGAGGAGGAGCAGCTCCAGGAACAACTAGAAGAATGAAGGAAGCAGGAGGAAATCTTATGGAAGAAAAAATCTAGAGTGCAGTGACTAAAGAAGGGGAAAAGAACACAAAATTCCATAGAGCCATGATGCATAGACGACATATCAATAGGATCACTCACCTAGAGGACAGTCAGGGAAAATCAACCAGGGAACACTCCAAAATTGAGGAGGAGTTGCTCAAGTACTATCAAGACCTCCTAACGGAATCGAAGAAGGACAAAACGGAAGCAATAAGGAGAGTAATCGGGAACATACCGTCACTAGTTACCCCAGAGAAAAATGCAGCTTTAACTTGACCCATTACCCAGAAAGAGGTCGACTAAGCAGTAAAATCCATGCCCCTGGGAAAAGCCCCAGGCCCGAACGGGTTCACCATGGATTTTTTCCACCACTGCTGGGATTTGGTCAGACAGAAAGTGTGGGAAGTGGTAGAGGAGTCAAGAGCTTCAGGCATGGTCCTACCAGCTCTCAATGCCACCTTCCTCACCCTCATTCCAAAAGAAGAAAGAGTCACCAACCCCAAACAATTCAGGCCTATAGCCCTGTGCAATATCATATACAAAATCATAACGAAGGTCATAGCCACTCGACTCAAGCCCATCCTTCCATTCGTCATCTCCAAGGAGAAATCAGGGTATGTAGAAGGAAGACAAATCATGGACAACGTCATCCTGGCCCATGAGATCATACACTCCCTCAAGACTTCAAGAACTCCAGGTATGCTAATCAAACTCGATCTTTCAAAAGCTTTCGACCGGGCCAGCTGGCAGTATATTAGAGCTGTCCTAGACTCCTTCGGCTTCAATCAGGGTTGGGTAAAATGAGTCATGAATCTCACCTCCTCCACCTTCTTCTCCATTCTCGTTAATGGCATACCATCCAAACCTTTTTCTCCATCCAGAGGAATCCGACAGGGGGAACCCTATCCCCTTTTCTGTTTGTACTCTTAGCGAAAGGCCTGGGATGTTATATCAAAGAAGCAGTAAATGAAGGCTCCCTTAAAGGCCTACCTTTGCACAACATTCAACCTGCACCCTCACACAGTCAATTCGTAGATGATACCCTCCTCCTGAACTCTCCCACAGCCCAGGAGGCTACTAAGCTTAATTCCATCCTCTCAGACTTCACTAAAGCCTCAGGCATGTCACTCAACTTGGAAAAATCCAATATTTACTTCTTCAATACCCCGCCCTCTATCCAGCATCATGTTTCCAGACTTCTGGGGATACCCAGGAGCTCCCTTCTATCCAACTATCTCGAAGTTCCACTCACTGGAGCGTCGACCACCTCCATCTCCTGGGACAACCTTCTCCTCTCCATTTCCAACAGGCTACGCAACTGGATCTTCAGACCCCTCAATATTGCCTCCTGATTGGTTCTCCTCAAATTAGTTTTGCAAGCTCTACCCACCTATCTCTTCATCGCTCTGGTGGCCCCCAAGAAAGTCATCAGAGCCATCAAAAATTTGCAGTGAAACTTTCTCTGGCACGGTCATCAACCAAACAAGAAATGGGCTTTAGTCAATTGGGATAGGCTCTGCACGCCAAAAATTCAAGGCAGACTGGGGCTCCGAGATCCAGGGAAACTGAATCAAGTAATGGGAGCTAAAATCTGGTGGAGGTGGCTGAAAAATCCAACAACTGCCTGGGCACAACTGTGGAAAATAAAATATGCCCCCCTCACATCGGAAGATCAGCTAATCCGACACAACAACCGCATACAAGGCTCTAACATCTGGAACACAACTTGGCAAAATCGCACACCGGTAAAGACTCTTGGCAGCAACTCAAACCATTGGATGTAATGGAAGAGCTATCTGACCTTAAAAGAGCCCTCCACCAGAACACCTCCTTAAAGGTTAAGGATTTATGGAAACCACAAACTCCGTAGAAACGGTGGCACCAATGGAAGATCTCAAATCAAGAGCTCGGGACCCCCAAAACTCTCAATCTGCAGAGCTGGCAATCTCAAGCCATCTGCAGGAAAATACTTTATCGAGAGGGACAAGACATCCTGAGGTCGGGGTACACCACAGCTAGCATATTCACTACCAAAGAAGCTTACTTACTACAAGGAAACCAACAGGAATTAAAAAAGGAGCATATTTGGAGCAAAGTTTGGAATTTCGCTCTCTGGCCCAAGGTATCTACCTTTCTGTGGCTAGTGGTGCACAACAGAGCCTTAACGTGGGACAACCTAAGAAAGAGAGGCTTCATCGGAACCTCCCTCTACGTTCTATGCTTTCAACAGGAGGAAACTAAAGAACACCTCTTCAACGGATGTCATTATAGCCACCAGATTTGGGACTATGGAGCGCAACTAATGCGCAAATCCAACCGAAATCGAAGCAACATCAATTGCACAATTGAGAATTGGGATAGAAGTTCCTTTAACAACCCCATTCTAAATCTCATATGGCAACTTCTGCCGGGATTCACCCTCTGGAAAATTTGGAAGGAACGAAACAAGTGAATTTTCCACTCTCAATCCTCCCTCCCTAAAACCACTTGGGAAAAAATTAGATCCCTAATAAAAGAAACAATCAGGAGAAAGTCTTAGACAGAGGAAGATCTGTAGTGTAGCCTAGAGGAACAAAGCATTCTTCAAAACTAGCAGCCCATTCTAAGCAACCAACTAAAACCAAGAAGCCATACGGGACAACCAACCAGTCCCATCAACTAGACTCCCCCTCCAACACATTTCATCAAAGTAAATTTTGATGGAGCCTCCAAAGGAAACTCGGGACCAGCAGGATATGGGGCAATGCTCAGAAACTCCGGTGGGGAAATCCTCGGTCTAGACACAGGATTCCTTGGAGACACAACCAACAATGTAGCGGAGCTAACAGGACTCCTGTGAGGTCTCCAAACAACCATTGACAAAGGCTACCAAAGGATAATCTTGGAAGGAGACTCACAAATCATCATAAGGCTAGCCACCAGAATCCTCCACGGATGCGACCCTGCCAAAATCTCACCAAGTTGGAGACTCTATGGCCTACTCACAGAATTCAGTCAACTCCTACAACTGCATCTTAGCATCATTACCTCCCATGTGAAACGGGACGCAAACAAAGTGGCAGATCACCTAGCAAATGAGGCAGTTGAAACAGGCAAGGAACACTTCTGCTAGGCAGGCCACATCTCACCAGCTCTAGAGATCCTCACTTGGTGTCAAACCTTAGCCAATAGCAATCTTCATTCCCTGGATGGGGTGACACGGGATGCAATGGTGCCATGCGGGAGCAAGCCGAGACCCAACATTAATGCATCCACCGGCCCACATCACCTCAGACCATAACTCAGCATGAGCATGAGAAGGCACATTCAGACAACGAGGCCCCTCACGCAAGGGAAGGGTACCCGCCATCAGCGCACTATCCAACAAACTTTAATGGCTATGGTGATTGTTTTAGCACTCGCGCTCATTGTCCAAGCCGTAAGAGCAAAGAGCCAGTCGCTCCCTGCAGCCTCCGCTCCACTGGAGAAGCAGAATTGCAACAACCTCTCTCCCATTTCCCTGGAACAGTGGCAGGACCCGACGACCTCGCCAACACTCAGGAGTAGAACGACCTTTCGAGATAGCACCCAGGCAATTCACAGGACCCCCACCATGCCCCGAGCGAGAGGGAAACCGTGAAGGGGAGCTGCCTGGTACACAGCGGAGTCACAGCGCAAGAGAAAGGAGAACTTTGAGAAATCCATGGCAATGGTAGCTAAGAGAAGAAGAAATAGACCACGCACGCCTCCAATGGCGTACGTGGAGGAAGTCATCCCGGAAGGAGGCCTGGAAAGCCCTCCTAAGCACACCTTGTTTATAGTCCCGGAAAAATGGAATCCGACCTTGAACTTTGGTCTGGATAGCAAGCCACCGCTTGCAAGCAGTATGCTCGACCCTCATGCCACTAGCTCAGAGACACCTTACTCCCCCTACTACGTGGAAGAGGAGGTTCCTCCAAAACCTACCAAGGAAGCGGAGGGGCAAACACACGCACGACAATGGCACAAGAAGCAGGAAGCAGAAGCATCCACCCTCGAGGAGTTAATGGACAGCCACCGCCCAGAGCAGCCACTTTCAGTCGACTGGGGATACCTCAATCTCGTCTTTGAGATGAGGAATATGCTGGAGGACTAGATCTTCCATCTTGCGCGAATGGATCAGAGACTTGACATGTTCTTTGCGGCACATTCCAGAACTCCGCCAAATAAACAATGTCTGACTTGCACGTGAGCTATTCGTTCCCAGCAAGATGGAGGCAATCCGAAGATGAGGACAAGCATACCAGTTCAAAGGTTACATAATGTTCAGAACTAGACTTTGTTTTTGTTGCTATAATCTAGGCCTTGAGATAGCTACCTACCAGTATTTCTTAGAACTAGTCAGGATAACCAGTCTCATGCTCATGACTGTTAGTCCTGGTTTCCTTCGGGCAGGACATAGCACCGTCAATTTTGTCAATTTTGTTAATTCTGTAAACTGGGTGACAAATGGACAGGGATGCCCAGCTGTCCCGGTTTCCTGCTCAGGCGGGACAACTGGCATCACCAACAGCTTATGTATTTTGTTTATGGTAATATAATAGGCTCCATCTTTTTACTTAAAAAAAAAAAAAAAGTTCACACAACACACAAAAACCTTGTGTGCAATGGTAATGTGACATTTTAGTCTCTCTAGTTTCCAATAGTTGTAGTGAAAGAGTGCCCCCTAAACTTACAATTGTCGCCTTGAACTACAAGGGAAGGCTAAACCTCAAACTAGAAACCATGAACCTAAAGTTAGACACCAAATACCAGATACCACATACCTCACAATAAACACCACACACCAGATAACATGAACTCATGGACCTGACACTAGGTACATCAAATATAAAGAAACTATCACTCATTCTAAAGATAAACACCTAGCACTTCGGTGCAATACAACTACATTCATCAGTGGAAAAATACTCTTAACGAACAACAAATAACCCATTCAAATATCCTATTTCCAAACCATTGCTTTGTCTCCTTTAGGTCTTGCGCTTGAAAATGGATCCATGGTCTACAATCAAAGCCAACAATTCCACCTAATCCCAATACAAAATTCAATTAAAACCACATCCATTCCTTAACATAGCCATTGTACTCTTCATTAACCCTCACACCTGTGAGTTATGGAAGGGAACAAAGGAGAGATTTTGATGAAATAACTCCCCATCCCATCATTGTTGCAAGGTGGGAAAAATGTTTCTACCATTATTTCTTTGCAAATCCCTTTATAGGATAAAATGAAAAACCTTGAAAACAGAGTTATTTTTTTTCCTAATTGTTAGTTGAGGTTCCAAATACTGATGCAAATGTTGTTTCATCTATTCCTTCTAAAATTGAAGATAACCCCATTACAATCATCGCCCATGGTTCTATTTAACAATATGATTAAAATAATAATGATAATAATAATCTAATTTTAAGGTCACGGACAAGTCAAACACCAAATAGGGTTGCATCATGAATTTCATTAATATTAAGTTGTGGGGGGAAGGTTGGGAGGAGAAGGCAGGGGTGGGAACCCCCGTTTAACTCACAAACTCCTTCCTCCAACCTAGCTCTTATAATGGCTTATTTTTGGCAAGTTATTTTTTCCCAAAAATTTCATGTGAAAAAAAAAAAATCACCTCAAAGTCTTGTACTACCTATAAAATCCTTTCCACAATTCAACATAGATTGAAGTTCTTTGGAAGATTATTGAAATGTAGAGATATGATGAGAATCATTGAATCTTCTACCATTGTTTCTTTGCAAATCCCTTTATTGGATAGAATTAAAGACCTTTAAAATAGAATTAATTCTTTTTCCTAATTGTTAGTTAATGTTGTTTCATCTATTCCTTCTAAAATTGAAGATGAGCCCATTACACTTATCACCCACTATTCTATTTAACAATGTAGTTAACATAATAATAATAATAATCTAATTTTAATGTCATGACCAAGCTATCCACCAAATTGGTGTATGAGACCCCATTGTTTGTGGGACAAGGGACCCCCCCGCCCAACAATTTAACTGGTAAAGTCTACAGAGGTACACATACCCTACCCCCCTCCGGATTTGAACTTGTGACCTCTTAGGAGGAAACACATTTCTTAACCATTAGTCCCACTCAAGATTAACCAAAGAACAAGACAATTAAATTATACATATGAAACTCATGGAATGAAAACAATATTTAACCTTCCCTTAAGCCTAACAAAAATGTGTTTTTGAATTTCTAAGCGTTTAAACTAATTTTCCATTAAAAAAAATGTGCACTGGAATAAAGTAATGTTTTCATTATGGCAAATTTAATTCCTTCATAATTCATAAGGGTTTGATGAAGAAAAAATGTATAATATAAAATCTTTGTAGTTAAGATATTCAATAAAAAAGATCTTAAATAATGCATAATATGTTACATATGCAACTTCAAACTAATTGAAAATGACATAACTTCTCTATATATACTTCTTTTAATGGAGGAACCTATTAAAAGAAGGCGTTGGCTAAACGTTCTACCTTTTGGGTTTTTTGGTAGGAATTGGCCGGAATCCGACGATGTAAATTTGAACAAAATATCTATTTTTTGTTGTTTAAATTGCCTTTCTGAATGCATAAATGGATTCAACGTGCTGAAACCCCCCCGGGGCCCTTGGATTATATAAAATTAACCACTCAAATTTGCAGATCCAACCATTCATCACCAAATTTTGGGAAAAATCAAACGAAAAAGTGGCTAGAAAACCCCCAAAAGGTAGAACGTTTAGATTACTGCTTAAAAGAAAAGCTCCATGGTCCGGAACAAAACGCATGGAAAAATTTGGTGTGAGAGGGTAATGTTTCCAATGTTCCATCATACACGGATTTTTGTGGAAACCTAATAAAGTATTTTTTCCTAAGAAAAGGTAGCTGTGGGCTCTAGGTCCCATGCCATGATTTCACTTGAGGGTGTGTTGATGGGCGAAATTAACCGTCTGTCAACTGGAAGAGAGAGTCTGGTCCGAGGTTGTCTAAATAACCCAAGCCATTTGGTGTAACTTGTTCTGACGGGTTTAATGGCTTTGTTAGCCAATCTAAGAATCCTAAAAGAAACGAATAAAAGAGAGAAATACCTAACGAATTACTAAACACTATATATATA
>JZKD02S0000002.1:1306496-1354586 GCA_000966675.3 Picea glauca
ATATATAGGAGACTAGGAGGTTTTAATGGCCTAAAGCCGACATAAATAAAATAACATTACTAATCTAATATGCCCCAATTAAGTGGTAATGAGCCAATATTAGGGCTTAACATGCACCCTCCCACATTTCTTCACCCTCATCACCCTCCTTGCCATCCTCTTCATTGTAGTCTGACCACAGCCTCAGCAGCCTCCCGCCCCTCTCCTTGCCTTTTTCATGCATGCTTGAATGGTTTGATCTCTCCGGAAACTCTCTGGGTTTCAACTTAGGGCCACTCTCATATTTGGCCTCCACCTCGCATCCAATTCCATTCGTTCCTCCCAATTCACCTGTGAACACGCCAACCCATTCTCCCCCAGCCCAACCACACTGCTCCCAAACTCAGTGAAGGATATGGAGCCAGTCATGGACCACAACAAGAGCCTCACTCTTGTGCCAACTCTGCATCAGGATCCAAATTGCAAGAAGGCCTTGTAATTATGCAAGGTTTGGTCTTTGAATTACGACAATAATTGGACGACCTGTGATTTTGGATGGAGATCCTGGATGGGAAGGAAATGCAGTTCTTGCAAATGCTCTCAGCATTGCAGGGAGTGTGCCACCCCATAAATGGAGAAGAAAATGCAACCAAGGTTGAGCCACCGATTCTGGCGCCAGTTGCGCATGGGACTATGGAGGAAGAAGTGACACCAATCAATGAGGAAGTGACACTAGTTGGGGACCCAATGCCCAATGCCACCTCCTTGGAAGTGTGGCCACACTACAAGCCTACCACCTGATTTTCATAGGTGTCTCTATGCATGGTTAGCGGGGTGTTTAAATTTTATTTTTCCAGATAGGGCCTATAGTCAAGTTTTGTTTGTTTCAACTTATGTCAATGTTAGAAGAAAGGTCAATTCGATCTCCCATAGGGGGCTACAATTTTTGTATTTAGTCGCTATAAATTTTATGACTGGTAACTTAAGACTTTGGTTCTTGACCTGGTCGGTTGGCTGAACTGGTTTCCCCTCAGGGAAATTCCGTTTTTACAGTCTGGAACAAAACGTTGATACTGTAATTTTTTCTTTTTGAAGGATTTTTATACAATCTTACTTACAAAAAAAAATTTTAATTTAAAAATTAATAAAACATATTTTATTTTTTAATTTACTATTATATAATTTTACAAAATACTGAAAATCTATCTTAAATTTACATTTGTAAGTGAAAAGAGGGTCAGAGTCTAAATCTTCTAGGTTTTGGCTCTTTTCCAACTATATTGTCAATTTAATGTTGTTTGAAATCCAACCAAAAATTGTTGGATATGCACATTTGAATAGCTAAGTCTATATAATCCGATCCCATGGTTTTTTCAACAAGCCAAATCCACTTATGCATTCACAAATGCAATTTAAACAACAAAAAACTATGGTTTCTTCCAAATTTATATTTTCGGATTCAAATGAAAAATGCCAAAACATAGAATGTTTAAACAACGCGAAAAGAGTTTAGTATGTCAATAATTTTAAATGAAAAGATGTTAGTATTTCGTTATAATGCAACAAAATTATTAAATATTTGAAATGTTTATAAGTTTAAATTTATTTTAATTTTGGATATATTTGAGATGATTTTTTTACATACTTTTAACTACTTTCACTCGGGATATATAGACTAATTGACATAAAACTTTCCAGAAGGGTTTTGAAATGTCCTAGTTACATTTCACTTATTCATACATCTTGTTCACATTGACTTGTACAGACTACCAACCATGTGTATGAAATTAAGTACTAACAACAACCACTTTATCAAAGTGGTTGATATACTCCCATGGATTCCATTTTTCACCTTTCCAAATTAATGGCCCCATCGATGTATATCAACCACTTTTATAAAGCGGTTGTTACTAGTTGACGAACGACATGGCTAGGGGATGACCATTAATATATTAATACATAATTAATGTATTAATTAATTATTACATTTATTTAATATATAATGATAAGAACAATTTAAACAACATGGAAGACAAAAGGCTTCCTAAAATTGCTTCAAAATTGAGTCGTAACCACCATCGACTCAAGCGAGGATGGCATAAAGATGCCTGGTCTTGGATAAACTATTGGGGAATCATGGATGACACCATTTTGCAGAATAAAGATACTATTAAAAATCGTCAAATCAAAATTTAAGGAGAAAATGTGGCGTGATAAAGAGTTAGAGGAAAAAAGAAAATAAAGGTATTATAAGGATGTAATCAACCATAATCTAGAAGATCAAAATTATCTATCTGTTTTTCCAAGTGTAAAGAAAAAAATAAACATTGCTAAGATAAGAATAAATTCTCATGAGCTCCATAGTGAAACTGGGCATTGGTCAATTCCTCAAACGCCATGGGATGAAAGAGTGTGTTACCTTTGTGAAACTAAGAAGGTTGAAGATGAAAAAAACTTTCTCTTAGATTGTCTAGCCTATACCCAGATTAGATCTCATTTTCAAAATATTTGTCAGACTACCAACCTTCCTAACCTTTTAACTCAACAAAACTATGGTGATCTTGGAAAGCTTCTCTTAATGCTTTTCGAGCACAAACAAAATTATAAAGAATCACAAGTAATCGCTTACCCTCTTAAGGTCTCAGAGACCAATTCAATCTTAGTGGACATTAATCATCATCATCATCATCACTAAATAATTAATAAAACAATACATTAATCATTAATAAGAAAATAATATATTAAATAATAATAAAGTAATATATATATATATATATATATATATATATCATAAAGGAATAATAAAGTAAAAACATTCCTAAAGTAATAATAAAATAATAATGTAAGTCCTTGGGGGGCTCAATTGGCAAGTGCCGTGATATGACGTGTTATGTTCGATGAGGTTCTGAGTTCAAATCCCCCCGACTTACCCGTGCTTGCGCATATGTTCTAAAGTATGTTTTTACCTTTTTTACCTGAATAATCTCTGTAGTTTCTTTGGGTTTCTAGCTGAGGGGAACTTCTTTGCGGTTTTCAGAATTTTTTTTTGGCTTCTTCAACGGGTTGAGAAATTGGACACGTGAAATTAGAATAATCTCTGTAGTTTCTCTCAGTTTTCTCTCGGTTTCTCCTGTGGTTTTTAGAAATGATTTTTGGCTTCTTCAAGCGGTTGAGCAATTGGACATGTGAAATGAAGTGAGTCACTTTTTACTTTGATTCAATTTTAATTTAAAATATATTTATAATATATTAACATAAAGAGATTTAAATATATTTTATTTATTTTTTATTCTAAGTTTCATAAGTAAAATTTGTTTTGAGGGATAAAAATTAATATCATTATTATCAATTAAAAAAATATTTTCCATTTTTAAAGTCAATCCAAAATAATAATTGTCACATTTTTTTCTCTTCTTTTCAATATGAGCACTCCACCAACTATTCCAAAAACTCATCTCAACAGGGGGAGGGCCCCCAAAATCACCCTGGAGATCCTTTACGATTATATGGAATCAGTAGAAAAAAGGAGAGAAGAGAGAGATACCAAAATCCGAATAGAGTTAGAATCATTAGAAAAAAGGAGTGAAGAAAGAGACGTAAAACTCCAAATAGAGTTAGAGGCAATGATTGATAAAAAAATTAAAGATACCATTCAAACTCAAATAGAGTATATATTCTTAGGGTTCAAGAGTGAATTGCAGAAAATGAAGGATATGATTTAAGAAATGGAAAAACTTAAACAATTAACCCAACCAGAGGTCGAAGAAAATCACAACTTTAGAGATAGGATTAAAGAGCTAGAAGAAAAACTAACCAACAATTTGACCCTCAGTAATATGGAAAACAAATTGGATATCAAACCCATCAAATAGGCAATGAATAAGCTAATCGAACTGGACCATGAGCGTAACAAAAGAGCCTTGAACCTCATAATTTTTGGTATAAAAGAAGAACAAGAGGAGGATACACTAGCAATAGTAAAAGAATAATTAAATAATAAATCACAAATTGATACAACTTACCTGATAGAAGCAAAGAGGCTAGAAAAAATAATTGATCACAGAGATAGGTTGATTCGTGTAAAGTGAATTGTAATGACCATAAATATAACATACTTAGTAAATCTCTGAGTTTAAAAGGGTCAGGAATATTTATAAATGAAGACCTCATTCCCAAAGACCAAGCTAAATTAAGGAAGGAAGTTCAAAAGGTAAAAGAAGCCAGGAAAGAAGGAAAATGGGAAATAATTAAAAATTGAAAAGCTATTGTTAGGGATAGAGACCAGAAGGATAATAATAAATAGGAATTTGGGACACTCAGGATCCTTTTTTGGAGTTGTCGTGGCTTTCCATAGTGCAAAGGCCCTATGATAAGTTGGATCCCGAGTGATATTGATATTATTTGTCTAGTTTAAACTTGGGAGCATGAGGAGTCTAAGGTCCCCAACATAGAAGGATTTGTCTTGTGGTCGGCATGGAACAAAAAATCCCACCGTAGAGGGATATGAGACAAAACTTGTTATATTATAAAGAACATTTCTCCTCACATTCAACTTCATAAGATTGACCCTCTCAATCATTACATTTGGATAGAAATTTCAGACACTAATGCTAAGAAGATGTATATAGAAATTTGCTATTTTGCACGTATTAATTCTAGTTTTTATAAGAAAAATAATCTAGATAACAATTGTCCCCATAATAATTTAGAACAAGATATATTCATGGTTTGAAAAATGAAGGTAATATCCTTTTGCTAGGAAACTTTAATGCTAAGACTGCAACTAAACAAGCTACTCTTTTATGTATTGATTCCAACCATAATCCTTTATGGCTAGATGAAGACCTTGTTTTATCTAATAGCTACAAAAGAAGCTCTGAAGACCTAATTGAGAATTTGTTTGGTATTGAGTTTGTCAAGCTCTGCAGCTCTCAAGACCTAATAATTTGTAATGAAGTAACGAAGTGGCCAAACTCCATCCATATGACTTGTATTAATGGGATAGATAGTAGTGTCATAGATTATGTGATATCAAATATCCCCATTTCCAACCAAATAGCAAATTTTGACCTTTTAAATGAACATGAGCCCGACTCTGATCATAAAAATGTAACCCTAACTCTAAACTTTTCCATGCACAGGAGCACCATTGAAGAGAATTCTGATAATCAAAGGAATTTGCGCTTTGAAAAAGTAAAGTTGACATTTTCTTAAAGGATTTAAATAGTAAATTAAATATTCTAACTTATAAGGACAACATTGAAGAACTCTATCATAATTTTACAACTACCCTTTCCACTTCTATTAACAAGTTCTCTTTCAAGGTGTTCTATAAAAAGAATAATAGAATGACCAACCCTTGGTATGATAAAGAATGTAAAATTGATAGGAAATCCATTAGGGATGCTTGTAATGAGTCCTTAAAACTTGATAAGATCAATATGTACAAATCCCTAATTAAATGGAAAAAAGGTACTATATCAATAAAAGGAAAGAGAAACTTTCACAACTATATAAGCTGGATCCTAAGAAGTTCTGGAGACAAATTCTAAACCGCAATACTAAATAAAATAATAGGATTCCCTTAAGGGTCTGGAATTCCTACCTTAAAATTATTTACGAGTTCCTTAATGCCATGGACACTATTCCTATTGTTCGTACAAAGGAATAAGTTTTTTCTTTAGATGATATAGAGTTCGGGGTTAAGTGACTTGAAAATGGGAAAGCGAAGGACATTGAAGGCTACCAAGATGAAATTTTTAAAATTGGAGGGCCTATCCTTATCCCTCACATACACAAGCTCTTCAATTTAGCAGTCATGCAGGGCTTCCCTAAACTCTGGATGAAAATCCTCATTGTTCCTATTTTTAAAAATGGGGATAGAAACATTCCCTCTAATTATAGGACCCTTATGATTAGCCTGATTTTAGCCAAGATTTATGGAATTATTTTGGAAAAGAAGATTAGCCTTTGGCTAGAAAGTCACGGTAAAAGAGATAAAGGCTAGACTGGGTTTAGGATATATCATTCAACTGTGGACCATATTGTTACCTTTAGGATCATTGTAGAGGAGTTCCGCAATACTAAAATCAATCTTTTTTGTTGTTTTGTTGACTTTAGAAAATCTTTTGACATGGTTCCTAGGAAAAGCCTTTGGAATAGGTTGGAAGAGATAAAAGTGCCTCTCGAGTTGAGGGATACTATAATAAGGATGTATGAGAAAGTTATTGCTAATTTTAAAAGCACTAAGGGCTAGTCAAAATAGATTAATTGGAATATCAGAGTCAAACAAGGTTGTCCCTTGTCCCCTACCCTTTTTGGCATATACATTGACAAGTTAGAAGATTGCTTGGAAAAACAAGGTTGTGTCAACCCTACTCTCACTGGTATAGTCATAAATATTCTTCTTTATGCCGATGATATCGTTCTTATGGAAAGGAATCCCCATGATATTGAAAACCAACTAAGAATCCTCAAGGATTTTTTCTCCAATATGGGTATGACTGTTAATACTGATAAGACTAAGGTCATGATTATTAAATCCAATAAGATCACTTATGATACCTTCATATATGAAAACAAAAACTTGGAGGAAATGACTTCATACAAATATATTGGAACGAATATTCACCACAAGCTCAATTGGAATTATAGCATTGAGAAAAGGATTATTGGGGGATGGAAATCTTATTATGGGCTTGAAAACAATTGTAAATCAACTTATCTTTCGAGTTGGGATAAGAAGAAAATCCTCTTTGAGACTCTTGTTACTCCTGTTATTCTTTATGGATGTGAATTCTGGGGCTATAGTATCTCTCGTGAATCCTGGAGAAAGATAGAGCAAATACAAAAGAATTTTATAACTTATAATCTCAAAATTAAAAGAAATATGCCCTATCCCATCCTCCTCTTAGAAACAAGCCTCTCCCCCATTGAGAGCATGGCTATGAATATATACCTAATATATAAGAACAAGTTAAACAACATCGAAGACAAGAGGCTTCCTAAAATTGCTTCAAAATCTAGTCATAACCACCATCGACTCAAGCGAGGATGGCATAAAGATGCCCAGTCTTGGATAAAATATTAAGGAATCATGGAAGACACCATTTTGCATAATACAAATACTATTAAAAAAACGTCAAATCAAAATTTAAGGAGAAAATGTGGCATGATAAAGAGTTAGAGGAAAAAATAAAATTAAGGTATTATAAGGATGTAATCAACCCTAATCTAGAAGATCAAAATTATCTATCTATTTTTCCAAGTGTAAAGAAAAAATAAGCATTGCTAAGATAAGAACAAATTCTCATGAGATCCATAGTGAAACTAGGTGTTGGCCAATTCCTAAAATTCCATGGGAGGAAACAGTGTGTCACCTTTGTGACACTAAGAAGGTTAAATATGAAAAGCACTTTCTCTTAGATTGTCCAACCTATACCCATATTAGATCTCATTTTCAAAATATTTTTCACACTACCAACCTTCCTAACCTCTTAACTCAACAAAAGTATGGTGATCTTGGAAAGATTCTCTTAATGCTTTTCGAGCACAGAAACCAAATTCTAAAGAATCACAAGTAATCACTTACCCTCTTAAGGTCTGATAGACCAATTCGGTCTTAGTGGACGTTAATCATCATCATCATCATAATCATCATAATTACATTAGTTGTTTAAAGTATTAGTTAATTAATTAATACATTAATAAAGTATTAAATTATTAACAATAATACATTAAAGTAATAAAGTATTAGTAGTACAAGTAAAAATACATTTATAATACATTATAGGATAAGTATTAATGCATTATAATTAATACATCAATTAGGTATTAAAACATTAATGATATATAGATTAATATATTAATTATGTATTAATACCTTAATGATCTATAAATTAAAATATTAATGATAAGTAAAGTATTAATGTATTAATTAATTGAAAGTTAATTAACATATTAATTAATTAATACATTAAGTAGGTAATAAAACATTAACGATATATAATTAAAATATTAATTAGGTATTAATACATTAATGATATATAAATTAAAATATTAATACATTACGTTAAGAGGTCACAAGTTCAAATCCAGAAGGGGGTAGGGTATGTATACCTCCCTTAACTTTAGCAGTCAAATCGTTGCCTGGAGAGGATCTCTTTTCCCACAAACAAGGGATCTTATACACCAATTTGGTGTTGGGATTTGTAATGTTCCCAAACTCCCCAACTGAGATACACCACCCACTTCTTCCAAAATATGATCTCATATGAATCTGTAATGTACCCAGTCTCTCAACCAAGTCCCATTACCACCACTTACAACATGCATTGATACCACAATGCAACATCCCCATCCACCCCAGGTTGGGCCATGCTGCTCAATCCCAACTTCTGTAGCTTTGAATCAACCAAACTATAACATACCCAATCTCCTAGCTGAGTCTCGTTACCACCACTTACAACATGCTCTGATACCACAATGTAACATCCCCATCATACTACTGAGCAATGCTACACCAAAAATCCACTTCGAAGATACTATACTATACTCTAGTTTGCGCAGTATCACTTGAAGTAATGTGCTCAACCTCAAATTGAGATGCACAACAATAACTTACTCATTTTAACACAACTTTACGTAGCAGAAGTAAATTAAAAAACTATGCGCACCATCATACTGATCACCCAACAGAATATGTGCACAACCACCCTAGCATCACATGCCAATTATAATTTCCTCATGCGTCGAGTCTAAATTCTTGAATGCACACATGAGTTCCAACCTCCTGTGCACACGGGTTACTTTCCTACACACCTGACCATTAAATCCTCTTCTTGAAGACTCATAACCAAAATCACAAGGTTAACTTAACATACAAGACTATCAACATTTTTCATATCCATGCACAATTGCAAACATAGGCTATAAGCACCATAATTACATGTGCAAAAAACATTAGAAAGAACAAAAACAATTACTTATATGCGACAACATATAAAAATTAGACCATATCATGCATAGATAAACAATCATACAATAATCAAAACAAGCACATAAAGAACACTTTTCTTTTATGAAAGTCACCAACTGCATGTAGAACTGAGACGTTCCTCCTAACCATAGAATTTGTTTCTCATAAGGTTTCAACAACTGTTCACCCCTGAGATGAGGCTTAACTCCACTAGGGAAAAATGGTTCCTAGTGACAGGCTAAGGTCTGATCCTCAACAAAATTGCTCAGTCCAAGGTTCCCGCTACTGCAACTATCCCATCGTCCCTCATTCCCCATGCATCTGTCACACCCAAGGAAGTGTGCCCCTTATCTTCTCAACAGTCCTTCGGCTCTTCCACTTCCATTCCAGGGTTACTGACAACATGTTGGACATGAAGTCTCTGAGCACTGCGACTAATGCCCAACGCTCCAGGGAAAAATTCCTAGCATAACTCTCATCTCGAGAGTATGCTCACGAGCCTGACAACCTACTTCTTCAAGAAAAAATATCTCACCCAGAGATATTTCTCACGAGCATGACAACCCATATCTTCGATATTAAACTCTGATTACATCCCTCAAAACTCCTCACAAGCTTCTTTTTGACGTTAAGGTAATAGTTTTACTCTTCTGGAACCAACCTCCTTATGCACACGAGAGTGAATAAAAAATGAATAATGGATTAATTTCCCCCCAAAACACACTAAGGCCAACAATATATATTGCATGCCTTCAAATCGACACTTGTCATCCTCAGAATTAACTTAAGGCACTTGGTGACTCGTTCCCAACCCCGATAACTTAGGATAAAACAATTATCCAACATTATACTTTTCCAGAAATATTATAAAATATTCCCAAAGACTTAAGTCTCACCCCCTTTTTCCCTTTTTCCACTAGAGTCAGTCTCCCATATATTTTCTTTCGAGTCTATCTGAGCCCAATGATGTAATATTATTAATAAAAATGATTACATTTATATGGATAGGTGCACTGGCCTATTTGTGTCCCGACTCACCAACTTCATAATCGCATAGGATTTCCAGCCTCAATACATATACAACCACACACACACACACACACATGCATATAAATCATCTCTGTGCGCACTGCTAGACACTTACCCAAGTGCACACAACACTGTAAAATGTGCGCACTTACCCAGGTGCGCACAACACTATGAAATTTGTGCACCATGTCTTTGATAACAATTCTACACACACCACTCATGTGCACGAAACACCAAAACTTAGTGCGAATGGATCACTAGCCTAAATAATGAATCTGTCGCTGATAAAACGAACAATTCCTCAACTCTTCTTTAGACTTTGAGTAAATAAGTATGTCATCTAGAAATACAATGGAAAACTTATCTCAATAACTTTTGAAAAATCCATTCCTCAAAGACATGAAGACAATTGGTACATTCGACAAGTCAAATGGAACCATTGTAAACTCTTAATGACCGTACTTCGTTCTGAAATCCGTCTTACTGATGTATTCTTCCTTAATTCTGACTTGGTGATATCTAGATCTAAGATAAATCTTTGAAAATATCCACGCACCCCACAGTTGATCAAATAAGTCATCTATCCTTGGCAAAGGATACTCATTCTTTACTGTTACCTTATTCAACTTCCTGTAGTTGATACAAATTCTCATCGTACCATCCTTCTTCACAAACAATACTAGGGAACCCCAAGGAAACCCACTTGGGCATATATACCCCTTCTTCAAAATCTCTTCAAGTTGCATATGCAACTCCGTCAATTATGGCATAATCATTCTATAAGGAGTCTTGGATACATGTGTTTCTCATGACATCATATTTATAGAGAATTCAATATATCTCTTCAGTGGCAATCCCAGTATCTCTTTAAATACATCCTCATACTCTTTTAGTACTGCACAATCTTCAACACTTGGGACTTTATCCTTAGGTGTCTCTTTCATGTTCTCTGCAAATACTAGACATCCTTTCATGTAGCTTCTCTTCAATTGAAAGGATGAAAATTCTTTGATAGTTGAAACTCTTGGAATTCCTTGAACTAATATTAAGTTCCCCTCTTCATTCAAAAAAGTGAATGCCTTATTGTAACACTCTAGGATAACATGGTACTCATCCAACCAATCCATACCAATGAGACAATCATATGAACTTAAAGGTATAATATTCAAATCAACCTTTGTGCATAGTCCATTCATTCCATTAGAAATTCCTTGACCATCTCATTAATTTTCCTTTTTCCCCTGTAGCTAAATGCACAAACCAAGGTTTTCCAAGCTTGGTTATCGACATTTTGAACCTTTCCACCATCTTAGGATCTAGATAACTATGACTAGCTCCTGAATCAATTAAAATAGCAATGGGTTGGTCATTAATCTTACCTTCCACATCGATCATGTGAGATTGAAACTTAGTCTGATTATTATCTAGAACCGCATAAATCCTAGGCACATTTTTACCCATGTCCTCAATTTACGTAGCTTGTTGTACACCATGTGTAGTCCTTGCCTTATCACCTCTTTCAGGGAAATCTCTGCGCAAATGATTCCTGCCACAACTCCAACACTGGATATATTGTGGCCATGGATTTTTCCCCACTGTCTCTGACATTCTGAGCTCCTGGAGAATTGGCTGTCCTTTCATAGTATTTACAAAAAATGATGGCTTAGCCCCCTTCTTCCCCTGTTCCACCTTAATTTTCATCTTATCTTCCCAAGCTTTTTGGAAAATCGGTCTTCCCCTTTTCTACTCATAAAGAAAGTTAGCGTGCCTTATAGTTTCCTCCAATATATTAGGGTCATCATACCATATCTTTTCACTTATAACTGAAAGAAACCCACTCAAGTACCTCTGAATTTTAACTTCCTCATCCTTGATGAATGCAACATATTTCAACAGTTCTAAAAATATTCTTTCATATTCATCTATCATCATACTCCTAAGCTTGAGTTCAAAGAACTCCTTCATTTTCTTGTCATAATACCACTTGGTTAAGTATTTATTTTGGAAATACCTCTTGAAATCCCTCCAAGTTACTTTCTTCTCATCAATGTGTTACACTTGCACAAAATGATCGCATCACATTGAGGATTTTTCTTTTAGCTGATAGATATAAATTCTCCCTTCTACCCGTGCAGAATAATTATGCATATGGAAGTACTTCCTCATACCCAGAAACTAAGTCTCCACATCTTCATGCTTATTGTGCTCATCGTCAAAGGTAGGAGACTTGATCTTTTTCATTACTCTCTATAGTTCATCCACCCTATTATTTCTCTTATGCTTCATGACAGGAGATGGAATTGAACTACTACATGATTTCTTGAAATAATGCTTTGGCGAGTGAGGTCGATGCCTACCAACACTTCTTTCTTCTCTTCGTTTCTCATCATGAGACCTGCAAATTCTTTACCTAATCGTCTAGGTATCCTTATCCATTTTATTTTCTATTCTATCCAAGCTTTGCATCAATTTGACATTGAAGTCATCTCGCTGCTCCTTGGCTCTCATATACCTTTCAATATCAACCTTATATCTATGGACATATGTTTGCAATTCCTTTATGGTTTCTACCAAGTTCATGCACTCCTCCTTGGATTCTATACCATCAACACCCAAAATGACATAGAAATCCCTGAATTCATCATGAGGATTGCAAATATTTTTCACTTCTTCAATGCTTTTGACCTTCTTCACTGATTCTTTCCTACTCTAATGGTTGATAATTTAGTCCAAATTTTGTCTTAATTAGAACTCATCTCATGCAGGTTCATTGTTGAATTCGATCTCTGATGATTCTTGTTGACCTATGTCCCATACAAGCCTAGTGTTGAACCAATAGCTCTGATACCAATCTGTAACATCCCCAGCCACCCAGGCTAGGCCATGCTACTACAAAATGTTCTGATACCACAATGTAACATCTCCATCCTCCCTAGTTGAGATAAGAAACACACTTCTTCCAAAGTATGCTCTAATACCAATGTGTAATGTACCCAGTCTCCCAATTGAGTCCCGTTACTACCACTTACAACATGCTCTGAGATTTCTCTGATACCAGAATGGAACGTCCCCAACCACCCCAAGCTAGGCCAAGTCACTCAATCCCAACTTTTGTAGCTCTGAATAAACCAAACTATAACATCCCCAACATACTATGGGGCCATGCTACTCCAAAAATCCATTGCGCATATACTATACTAAACTCTAGTTTTCATAGTATCACTTGAAGTAATGCACTCAACCTCAAACTGAGATGCACCACACTAACTTACTCTAAATTTTTTTTACATAGTTGAAATATATCAAAAAACTGCGCACACCAACATACCGATCACACAACACAAATGTCCACACAACCACCTTGGCGTCACATAACAATTATGATTTCCCTATGGTGCGGGGTCTAATTCCTTGTACACAAACACAAATTCCAGGTTCCTGTGCACACATTGATCCAAAAATAAAGGTATTACTGATAAATCGCAAGTTAGTTTAATGTACTTTTTGCATCGGATCGTTAAGAATGAGAAATACATAAACTTGTTATCTTGTTTGCGGAATATCAAATGTGACTTTTACTTGATGCTTATTAATGAATAAAGAGATCAGCCATTAATATTCATGCTACAAATGAAGAGAATAGAACAACAAAACAGAAAGATAAATAGAGACAAGAGGTTGATAACGGAGTTCACCAATCGTTGGCTACGTCTCCGGGCCCTCTTCCAAGTGGAGGACCTCTTTATTGCTCTTTAAAATGCTCAAAGTTCTCTTACAATTCTCTTTGTTGTTACATTACATGCTTCATTTCTGATTTGAAAGACCTCCTTGCTCATATTCATGCATGCACCATCAAAATCCTCTCAACAACATGAGAAAAACACCTCTCAAAACATGAGAAAAGGCCAAAATTTACAAACTGCTCCTTCAAAACCCTGCATCAAAAAGTCTCCTACAAGATTCAAAAATCCCGGTTCTTATAGTTTTCAAGGCTCAGATGAGGAATCCCAACTTCCCTCAAGATCTTGCCTCTTTCTGGGATCAAATCCCCCTTCAAATGGCCTAAAATCCTCAAAAAATCCATTTTCTAGGCATAATATCAGTAAAAAATCACCGCTGTATAGTTAAAAACCCACTTTTATATAAAAATACATAGTAAGCCCCCTTGGGATGGCACGGGCCCCTTTTATAAGGTCACATGAGCTTCATATGGCCAAGTTCTAGCCCAAAGGGCTAAGTGCTGGCCCATACTCGGTGCTAGCTCCTGGTCGTGGGGCGCATTTCATGTGACCAGTGGTTATAGATATACCCCCGCACGCTTTCATGGGGATAAGCCCCAAACTATATGGTGGAGGGTGCCATAGTTGCACACTAGTGGTTTTAATGCACCCGTGCCCTTGGTTTTTTGTGTGTCATGCAACCATGGCCCCAGCCCCCTCCATTTTGCACCCTACCACACTTTACAACATAAATATTTTAAAATGCACTTCATATAATAAGCAATATGTGTGGCGCATTGGTGTTTGGTCATTTCTTAAGGCTTGGGCTTGGTGGGTGGTCGTGGGTTCAAAACCCATGGACCCCCATTTTTTTTTTGAACCTGCCATATGAATTGTTGACTGGGTGCCATGCAGCTGCCCATGCTTGGGCCACGTGGCACCACCTCATTTGCTCGAAATTTGCCACGTGTCCAACTCTGATTGGATCTGCCATCCACATCTTCCTAGTCAACTACTGCCACTTGTCACACTTCCATTGGTCCAAGTCTCCATCATGATGTGTCATTGGTGATGTCATGCTGTCGTCATGATGACATCAACATTGACTTTTTGCTAGTCCTTTGACTTTTTAGCTGTTTGAGAAAATGATCAAAGTATGATAACTCTCGCATACAACATCCATTTGAGAAAGTGAATATATTGTCAGAATCAATGCGACGAGCCGGTCTCAATGGAATTGGTTTCACTCCATTACAAGAACTTTGAGTTTTGATCATTTTCTAAGCCTGGGGAGCCTCCTGGATCACACATGCTACTTTTTTAGGCACTCAACCATTCAATTCTTTCCTCAGAGACTCATGACCAATATCAAAGGATAAATTAACAAGAAAGACTATCAATAACTTTCATACTTATGTAGGACTATAATACTAAATGACAACACCACACTTACATGCACAAGCAACATTAAACATAATAAAAACAATTACTTATATGCAACAACATACAAGAATCAACCATGTCAAACATAAATAAATAAGCACAAAGTAAACACGACAACACATAAAGAATACTTATCTTTTATGGAAGTCATTAACTATATGCAGAAGTCAGAAGTTCCTCCCATATATAGACTCTGTTTCTCATAATATTTCAGCAACAGGTCACCCCTGAGATGGGGCTTAACTCCACCAGGGAAAAAAGGTTCCTAGTGACAAGCTAGGGTATGATTCTCAACAAAATTTCTTAGTCAAAGGTGCTCATTGCTGCACTATCTTACAGTCCCACATTCCCCACACATGTGTCACACCCAAGGAAGTGTTCCCCTCCTCTTCTCAATAGTCCTTCGATTTCTCCACTTCCCTTCGAGGGTTACCAACAACAGGCCAGGCAAGAAGTCTCTGAGCCCTACGACTAATTCCTAGTGCACTAGGGAACAATTCCCAATGTAAATCTCACTTAGAGAGTATGCTCACGGACCTGACAACCTGCTTCTTCAAAAAAAAATCTCTCACCCAGAGAGACTTCTCACGGGCCTGACAACTCGCCTCTTCAATAGTAAAAATTTGATTACATCCCCCACAACTCACAAAAGTTTTTGTGCAGTTAAGGTAACAGTCATCCTCTTCCGGAACCGAACCCTTCTACACACGATATTCCATTCTAAAAATAATATGAATATCCCCCAAAATACACTAAGGACAACAATATATATTGCATGCCTTCAATTTGACACATGTCACCTTCAGAAGTAGCTTAAATCACTTGGTGAATCGTTCCTTTCCCTCAAGAAATTAGGATAAAATGATTATCCATCATTACACTTTTCCGAAAATACTATAAAATATTCCTCAAGAATTAAGTCTCACCCCCTTTTCCTTTTTTCCAGTGGAGTCATCCCCCCATATCTTTTCATATGATTCTGTCTACGTGCAATGACGTAATATTATATTAATAATTGTGATTACATTTACATGGATAGGTGCATTGGCCTATTTGTGTCTTGACTCACCAACATCATAATCACACAGGCTCTCTAGCCTCAATACAAATACAACTATATATATAAACATATATAACTCAGCTCTACGTGCACTGCCAAGTCATTCTAGTGCACTTACCAAAGTGAATGCAACACTGTGAAATGTGCACACTTGCCCAGGTGTGTGTAACACTATGAAATTTGTGCACCTTGTATTTGATACAATACTCTGCGCACTACTTAGGTGCACACAACATCAAAAGTTAGTGCCAACGAATCACCAGCCTACATGCACATTTACATTTACAGTTGATACGATGACTCAACAACCTATATGTACAGTTACAAAGGGTTTCAGATCAGGGACATTATATTCCCCTCCCCTTTATTTATGCACTATCCTTGGTGCATCATATACAATGGTACATACAAAATTTCAAAAATTTTCAAAAAGATGTGGATACTCTACCCGCATAGTATCCTCACGCTCCTAGGTTGCGTCCTTAGGACCGTACTAGATCAATTGGACCTTTAACAAATCCATGACTCGATTCTGGAGCTATTTGATTTTCCAATCCAATATGCAAATTGATCGCACTTGAAAATCGCCTTCTGGCTCCACCAAAATCACATTCCAATCAATAATATGATTAGCATCAAGTACGCACTTTTTAAGCAATGACACATGGAAAAAATTATGAACACACATGGATGTAGACAATGTAAGAATATATGTGATAGGACCAATCCTTTAAAGGATGTCAAATGGCCCACAATAACATGTTGCTAACTTAGAACACTTTCCCAACTTCAAGGAACTGTTCTTGAACTTCACTTTCATAAACACATGATCACCCACTTTAAACTCTCTGTGGGTTCTTCTTTTATCTGCACATATTTTCTCTTGCCTTGGGAAACCTTTAAATTCTACCTTATCTTTATCATCTGCTCCATTTCCTGAAGTAGATATGGCCCAACTACTATGTGCTCTATTGGTTTGTCCCAACTCATTGGCGTGTTTCACTTTCTTCCATAAAGTGCTTCAAATGGGTTGATCTTTAAATATGCATGATACCCATTGTTGTAAGAAAACTCTACCAGATGAAGGTATTTTTCCCATTTGGATGGTTTATCCATCACATACATCCTGAGCATATATTCAATCACTCGATTTACCTTCTCTGTCTGTCCATTTGAATTAGGGTGATATGTTGTTCCATAGGTCAACAAGAAGCATCAGAGCTATGGGTTCAACACTAGACTTGTATGGGCTAGAGGTCAACAAGAAACATCAAAACTCCAATTTCAACACTGAGCCTGCATGAGTTGAGTTATACTTAAGGAAAACTTTGGACTGGTAAGTAATCAAATTTGGAATTCGAGCATGGCCATGGTGCGCATTAAGTAAGAATTCACATACGTGCATGCTAATTACATGATGTTATGGAGTGCGTCACTGGAACTACATAGTAAACAATTGTGCATGGGTGTGTGCACTAAAGGTTTGGGTCTGCGTAGAACAAATTTGTGGTGCATGTGCATTACCGATACATGGTGTACAAGTTAAAATTTACATCACACATTAACATGTGTTGGATACTAGTGTGTGCATGGGATTCATAAGGAAGGATTCTAAAAATATGGTGAAGAGTTTCCATAAAGTTGTCTCATGAATTTGTCTAAAAAATCTTGTTGTCTGCACATTTTGCATAATCATCAGTGATTAGAGAAGGAAAGAATGAATTCAGAAGGTCGAAAGCATGAAAATGCACAAAGGACTTACAATCCTGATGATGAATTTGAATATCTGTATGTCAGTTTGGCCGTTGATGGTACAAAATCCAAGGAGGAGCACATGAATTTGGTAGAAACCATAAAGGGATTGCAAAATATGTCTAGAGCTATAAGAATGATAATGAAAGGATTATGAGAGCCAAGGAGAAACAAGATGAATTAAATGTCAAATTGATGTAGAGCTTGGACATAATAGAAAATTAAATGGATAAGGAGATAGAGTTGAGTAGGTCAAGAAGTCATAGATCTCATGATGAGAAACTAAGAGAAGCAAGAAGTGCTAGTGGGCATTGACCTCACTCGCCAAAGCATTCTTTTAGGAAAGTGTGCAGTAGTTCAATTCCATCTCATGTTAGAAAGCATAAGAGAGGGATTGAGGTGGACGAACTAGAGGGAGAAATGAATAAGATCAAGCTTCCTACCTTTGACAGTGAGCACAAGAAGGATGAAGATGCAGAGACTTGGTTGCTGGGTATGAGGAAGTACTTCAAACTGCATAAATATTTTGGACAAGAAGAAGGGAGAGCTTCTATCTATCATCTAAAAGGAAAGACATTGATGTGGTGGGAGTAGTTTTTTCAAGTGCAACACATTTATGAGAAGAAAGTTACTTGGAGTGAGTTCAATAGGTATTTCCAAAAGAAATACTTAACCAAGTGATACTATGAAAAGAAAATGAAGGATTCTTTGAACTCAAGCTTGGGAGTATGACGATAGATGAGTATGAAAGAAAATTATTAGAGCTGCTGAAGTATGTTACATTCATCAAGGATGAGAAAGTTAAAATTCAGAGGTACTTGAGTGGGTTGCCATCGTTTATCAGTGACAAGATATAATATACTAACCCTAAGACATTGGAGGAAACCATTATTGATGTTTTGGTAGTTGCGGGAGGTATTTTCCTCCTGGAAAACTTTTCTTAGAGAAGAAGAAGATTCCAAGAATTAAAAGGAATACTATTGAACAGTTGAAGAACACCCCAAAAAAGAATAAAGTCAAATACAATACCACCGAAGAGAATTCGACCCACAGGAAATAACAATAAAGTGGAAATATAATTTCCAAGAAGAGAAGTCAGCCCACATAAATTATAAAGTAATTTTAAGACCTAGAATAATAATTCATTCCCAGACAGGTGCCCAGATCAATATAAATACAAGTCTCAGTCAATTCTTTTTACAACCACGCAATTATCCTTTTGCAATGGGCACTAGGCAGTTGCGGCTGTAGTTTCACTATTTCTGGTTTTTGGTTCTCTTGGAGAGTGTGCACCACTTGGGGAAGAATATTATTGGTGGTTCTTGGTGATCTCTCTTGTGCACTACCTCTGGAAGAGTTGCGCTAAGGTTGTGTGGTGCTTTCTAGTTTCTTCATGCCAGTTGCAGTTAAAGTAGCAGTTGTAATAGTAGTTGCAGTTACCAATTGTGCTAGTTCTACAATGCACTATCTTGTTCTAGTGACGCGTCTATCTTGCGCTAGTTTTGTGATGACTCAGTTGTCTACCCTTGATAGGGTTTGAAAATAAGAATATATATGTATTTGTTTCTTCATTTTTTTTTCTCTTGTGTTTAGAGCCTGTTCATGGTTGTATTGGAATATTCTCTCTAGAAAAGTTGGCTAGGTTTTTCCCAGGATAAATATTTGTGTCTTCTTATGATTGTTTATCTACTGCTGATATATTTTAGTATATGATTATTGAATGTTAACAAAATATAAAAATGATATGGTAAATATAATGCTAACAAAACTAATGAAAATCTAACATGGTATCAGAGCATGCTTCCTTTAGAACAATCTAAACACTGGAAGGAAGATCGTGATATTTTCCACTATAGTTTGTTGCTACACAAACTTAAACTTTGTCAATATTATTGAGCACTTGTTATAAATTTGTTTTGGAAAAACTCCACAACAGATCAAATCTCCCTACTCTAGGGCACCTATTTCACTTCTTAGATTGATTTTCCATCAAAATTGTTTTTTTAGGGTTTTAGGCTTGTTGATATTTTCCTAGACATTGAACCTTCTGATTCAGATTTATAACTTCTTCTTGTTAATGTAATGTCTCATATTAGAATAAAAGTTGGATGGTGTATTTGTATGTAATATGAGGGTTTTTTCAAGAGACATACACTTGGAAAAAGGACATTTATCCAATTGGTGACAAGTATATCCAAAGGGATCTTATATCTAGTGCAGTTAGAGGAATCCCAAGAGTTGGAGGTAGTAGTGATGATGTCTCCTAGAATATAGAACAACTCAAATGGGAAAAAAACAACTAGACTCAAGGTTTTCATATCATATTTGATATTTTATACTGTTGCAGCCTAAGTAAGTGTTATAACTAGAATACAATGTTTAGAGTTCTATTATTGCTATGGCTATCAAATATTTAGTAACACTTGAATATTGTTGGTATTATGATCATTAAGTAAAATCTCATCATTCAGTATTAATGATGCACTTGTTTACAAGATAAATTGATCTCCTATAGAGATGTTCTTGGTTATTTGACCTTGTTCCAGGTAGGCTATCTTGTAAATTCCATGGAGGTTACCATGGAGATGTTGTTGTTGTTTCTTGTTCTGGGTAGGTTACCATGGAGGAATGATTGGTCAAAAAACTGGAAGAGTGTTGAAGAGTTTAATTCTTGTTGGCACAGGGGCAAAACCAGGGTTCAATGCTACAACAACGCATCAACAAATCCCTAACTACCGACCCTTTCGGCAACACTTGTGAAGCAGATGAAGTCTCACCCGAGGTAGAGGCAGGGGTGGTTGCAAGACTCAGGTGTTTGCAAACTTAGCTGGGACACAGATCTATGATTATAATACTTAATAAGGCACTTATCACCGTAAGTTCCTCAATATACAATCAATAATCACTTCGCTGAAAAAATAGGGCTTCGCAACATTCACACTGATATAACGCATTTAAGCACTTAGCATCAATAGATATGTTAGATCTAGCATATCAAGCACTCAACACATTCAAATAGATTAGATCTAACATTCTTATACATCATTAGCACTAAGCATAAGCATATCTATCTAATCATCTCTAATAACTTAGAAAGAGAATATATAAACACATCCAGACAAACACAAAGCAAGACAACACAATGTTTACATGGTTCACCCCCACCCTGGGGCTACGTCCACCAACTCTTCTTATTTATTGTCTTCATTCAATTGGTTACAAGAACAAATCCATCAAAACCCTACTCCACATAGTACATAATATCTGTGCAGCTCGCTAGATCCTTCTTCCTTGCATTACAACACAAAGCCTTCCACCATCTGTTACAACCACTTGCACTTAGCTCTGCAAGTCTCTCACAGTCATGCACAAATTACTTACAAAACCTTACTTTCACTTAACATACACCACATAGATTCTTGTATATGCCTATAGATGCCTATACATCTATTTATATATTACAAAATAGGCCTAAGCATGGGTAAACCCATGGGCCGACATCCCAATCCTGTTACATAATCCCAAAAACCCAAAAAGGACCCAAAAGTGGGCTGAGATCCCTTCATATCCGCTTCATATTGTGCTCCTCCTTCGATAGGTTATCAAAGTCCCAAAATAGGTCACTATGACCAAGAATTTCCTAAAACTTGGTCAAGGGCCAACAGGCCCCCAACACTCACCTGTGACTTGTCTCGAGTCACTCTGATCTGACCAGTTCTTCTTCGAAGGCCTCGAGCTTGGCTCGAGATGCTTCGACCTATTATTGTACGACGACCTCTTGATCGGTGAATTATTGGATCATTGCGTCACTCACGGGCCCTTCTATGCACTATTCTGTTGCGATGACAACCTGTTCTAGCTTTGCTCCTCGACTTTCAACCTATGTGAATAATTGGCACGCCTTATCTTGAACTGGTTGAAGCCGTTGAGTAACTTCCATCACTCTACTTTGAATCATATGGATCTGCTGTTGGGTGGTGCGTTTCTCCTGAGACCGCTTCATTCTTTCCATGACTGACAAGGCCTTCAGCTATGCCTATAGTGTGTCTGCATGCTACTTTGCTTCCTTGAGCTGTGACTCTAATGCCCATAACTCTGGATTCTCGGTGAGGTTGTCATATGTTTGGGCGCTGTGGTTACTCAGTTGCTTGTACTCCAAGGCAAGATATTTTAGTCTGTCAACTGCGCCGCGAGAAGTTGATTCCCCTTGATCTCTTAAATATTGAGGGGTCTCGAGCATAGTGCAGAGCTCCAAGTCTACTATGCATTGCTAGAGCTGCTGGATTACTTCTTCAAGTTGTGCCACCTGCTGTGGAACTCGCTCTTCGGTCTTTACTTCTATGACTGTCACAGAGTGAAGTTCTCTGTGAACCATTTCCTTTACTTTGAGTTGCTCTATGAGAAACTATTCCTTGCTTTGCTGCATTTGTGATTTTTCTTCATCCCACTTCGCTTGCAGAGCAAGATTTTCCCGTTCTGCAGTACTGCGTTGTTCTACAAGGTCTCCCTGTACTTGTGCCAAAGCTTGGGTAGCTTGTGCTATTTCTTCCTGAGCTTGTCAAAGGTGAGCTTCGACTGTATCAGTGATGCAGTGGAGTTGAGCTGGCTCATCTCCTAGTTCTGATGTTCCTACTGATAGAGGCGCAGTGGAGACTGCGCGGTTGGATTGTAGTGCCTGCTGCACTCCTTGGAGCTTGTCCTTAATCCGATGGAACACCTCCTCTTGCTTATCTTCTTGCTTCTTTGCTATCTCCAACAAAGCATCATTTAGGGATACTATGATGAAATCAAATTCGTTGGAGGTGAGTATGGTTTGCATTTTGGTCATGGTTTCTATCACTTTCTTTTGGGAAGAAGGTTTCGGTAGAGAAACCTTCCTTTTCTTCAAGGGATCCTCCTCATCTCTAGGCAGTTTAACCTCACCTTTCTTTTGTTCAACTTCTGTGCCATCTATCTCTTCGCCATATCCTCCTTGCTCTACTAATATGGAAGCGGTCTTCACGGATGCGCTATCTAAATCATGGACCTCTTTGGTCTTCTTTATCTTGCTAGGTTCGGGTGTATCCGACGCAGTTTCTGGATTGTCTAAATTGGATATCTCTGCAGGGTCTACTGGAATGAGGAGGTCTACCGACTAGTCCTTGGTGATTTCTTCTAATCCCTCCTCTATGAGATTGTAGTAATATTGAAGTTGTTTCTTGTGTTCATCAACACGTGTTGTAATATAAATGAAATGGTGGTCCATGTTGAATTTCATTAAAGGCCGAAACCTGTGGAGAGTATTTGGCATGATGCGAAGCTCAAACTAGATAGCTAACTTCAACTGATTGTAATATGTGTAGAATACATCATTTGACTACCATTGCTTGTTCATGTCACTGGAATACCACAGTGTACTAAACTTCGCGGCCAAAGGTTCAAAGGGCTCGATGTCCGGGAAGGTCGCACCTTTCGGCATCTCCCATGTGATGAAAGCAATCAGGATTAAAAGCCAACTGAAGTGGAACTCATATCCTTTATCTTGTGCTTCCCTGCAGTCCAGTTCCAACTGGTTCACGAGGTACTTCACCCAATTCATTTGTAGGCCCTCCACACACTTCCCTGTGAGGTCGACTACAAAACCAATCACCCCTTATTTATATGAGATAGGTACCTCAGTCTTCTATGAGTCTTCTAATGTTCTTCTAGCTTCAACCTCTGGGTATCTAGTGTTAAGTAGCTTTGACCTATTCTCCTGTTATTCAATCAAGTATGTGATCCTTATAGTCATGAAATCTTTTAACTCTTGCCTCTTCTTCTCCATAACTTCTTCTTCTTCTTTTTCGTCTGGCTTGATCTTTTTCAATCCAAGGTTTCCCTAGTAACATGGTAAATGGGGCGCGGTCCTCAATAAATTGAATAATCTTAAAATCTTCTTCTATCGAAGTTCCATTGGCATTCATATATATCTGAGTGAGCTTTCCACATAGGTTTACCAATTTTCCTCTGAATAATCCTATTCCTCCTAATGAAGGAATCATAGCAGGCCTTCCTATAGCTTCCCAAGTTCTCTCTGTCATGATATTCACTTGTGTTTCCTCATCTAGAACATAGTCAATGTCAAAGTCTCCTATTCTTGCTTCAAGGTGTTCCTTGTCTTTAAATATCTATGATAATCTAACATGTCGGTGGTCATTCAAGGTTTCTTTCATCTGTAGCAATACCTTCTTTGATTCTTTCTAGGGTTTTGCTATATCCTTAGTTTCTGGATCTGCCTTAGGGTTTTCTGGTCTTATGTTCATACTTTCAAGCTTAGCAATAATTCTAGGGAAATCCAATACTTCATGGTCCATAGCTTTGCAACAAAGACAACCAGGTATTCTCCCAGGGCATGCCTTAGCAAGATGTCCCGGCTTTTTGCAGCTGTAACAAAGGGTTAATCCTCTCTTTCTTTTAAATGATCCCCAACTTCTCTTGTACTGCGCACTAGGATCATAGGAGCTAACCTGCAATAAATTCTTTCTAGGATCCTGCATCCATTTGTTAGTCCAAACATTCTTTCTATGCATAGGTATAACATATCTTTCACTATTCTTATCAGATCTACTCATATCAAATCTTCTTTCATCTATTAATGCCCTAGTTTTCAAACTAGGACAGACTCTATTAAACATACCTAGATCCATACTCTAGAAACAAAAGTTTCCACTTATCTTACTAAGCACAAAGCTTCCAGATCTAAAACTTTTAACTATTCTTACCTTTATCAGAGCACAGACCTTACAGATCTTACCTCTTTTTAATCAAGAATTCCCACTTTTACCTTTCTTTTGGCACAAATCTTCTGGATCTTACCTCTTTTCTTCAGATCAGACTTATTTCTTTTAGCATAGAACTTTATAAGTCAAGTAGAATACTACACACTAGGGCACAGATCTACGCATAGATCTTTCATAATTTCAGGATGGATCTTTGCATAAAGATTCTTCTTTCTCAATTCCCAACAATCACAGTTTAAGGTCTCGACAATGGAACCATTTGTTGGCATAGGGGAAGACCGAGGGTTCAACGCACCAACAACGCACCAACAAATCCCTAACTATTGGCCCTTTCAGCAACACCTGGGAAGTAGATGAAGTCTCACCCGAGGTAGAGGTAGGGGTGGTTGTAAGACTCAGGTGTCTGCAACCTTAGTTGGGACACATATATGTGATTATAATAATTAATAAGGCACTTAGCACCGTCAGCTCCTCAATATACACGCAATAATCACTTTGCTAATAAAATAGGGCTTCACAACATTCACACTGATATAATGCATTTAAGCACTTAGCATCAATAGATAGGTTAGATCTAGTAGATCAAGCACTCAACACATTCATATATATCATATCTAACATTCTTATACATCATTATCACTAAGCATAAGCGTATCTATCTAATCATCTCTAAGCACTTAGCAAAAGAAGATACAAACACATCCAGACAAGCACAAAGCAATACAACACAATGTTTACGTGGTTCACCCCCATCCTAGGGCTATGTCCACCAACTCTTCTTCTTTATTTTATTCAGTTAATCGGTTACAAGCACAGAGCCATCAAAAACCTACTCCACATAGGACAAAAGATCGACACAACTCACTAGATCCTTCTTCCTTGCATTACAACACAAAGCCTTCCACCATCTATTACAACCACTTTCACTTAGCTCTGCAAGTCTCTCACAATCACGCACAAAGTACTTACAAAACCTTACTTGCACTTAGCATACACCACATATATGCCTATAGATGCCTATACATCTATTTATATATTACAAAATAGGCCTAAGAATGGGTAAACCCATGGGCTGACATCCCAATCCCGTTACATAATCCCAAAAACCCAAAAAGGACCCAAAAGTGGGCTGAGATCCCTTTATCTCCACTTCGTCTTGCGCTCCTCCTTCGACAGGCTGTTGAAGCCCCAAAATAAGTCACTATGACCAAGAATCTCCCAAAACTTGGCCAAGGGCCAATAGTTCTTATTTATTGTTATTATATTTTGTTTTGGGTCTTGTTCTAAGCATGTCACAAGTGATAGCTCTAAGAAGGAGCTACTGTGACGATTTTTCATGTTCTTGTTTTTTTTTTATATTATTATTCTTATTATAAGAGTATTATTCTTGTCTACTGTTTTCCCTTGTTGTTACTTTTGTTCCAGGAAGGTCACAGGTGATATCTCTGAGAGGAAGATATAATGGCAGTTGGAAGAGACAACATATTATATGTTCTCTAGTTTGAGACATGGAGCAGACTATCCAAATAAGAAGTTGTATACATGACCATATACATCCATGTACCGAAGAAGAAGAGGACGGAGTTAAAACCTTCTAGAAAGAAGGGTACTTTTGTGGGATACAAAGTATCTCATATAGATATTGATTGTAAGGATAATTTTTTTTGAAGATGACTGTACATATCTTTGTAGTTTAGTTTATCACTCTTCAGATCATCAGGAAGAGTCAGTAGAGCCAGAAGGGCCTAACCATAATCACTGCAGTGACTAGGAAGAGACCAACATGATCCCGTGATACTTTGCAGGATGTAAAGGGGATACAAATATATGGCATTAATGAGCCATATCATGAGGAGGAGAATATGGCTCCACTAGTAGTGAGGAATTCAACCTCACCAAGTACCAACTTAGAAGGGACTAGAGTTCAGAGGGAGTCATCCCTCAGGATCTAGTAGGGATGAGCAACCTCCCAGTATAGTCAATAGGGAATTAGAATTCAGAGGAGGTCGGTATATGCAGAGGGGATGAGAATCTCACACATGGTTGTAAGAGGGAACTCACTTTAGAGTTTGAAATTAAGTATCTGGGTCTGATGCACTATTTCATGGATTGGAGGTGTGGCAGAGGCCATATGAGATTTTCCTTAGCTAAAAAAAATATACTGTTGAGATCTTGGAGAGATTTAGGATGATGGAATGCAAGTCCATGAACACACCTATGTTGAAAAATATGAATATATTGAGTGATTCATCTTTATATTTGGTGGATCCCATGATGTATATACAATTGATCAGATCCTTGATGTACCTGGTTAACACTAGGTTGGCCATATGTTTTTGTCAATACATGGTTGAGCCTAGACATGTACATTGGATAGTAGAAAAACATGTGTTGAGGTACCTACATGGTAAAATTGGATATGGATTGATATATTTTTCAGATGGATATGTGAAGCTACAGGTTTATATAGACTCTGACTGCACAGGGAGTGTAGTGGAATGAAAAAGCACATCCAGATGCTGATTCAGTTTGGGATCAAGAATGATCTCATGGTTAAGAAGGAAGTAGACATTGGTGGAAATCAGTACTATAGAGGCATAGTATATTGCAACCAGTGTTGTAAGATTTGAAGCAGTGTGGCTTTAGAAGTTGTTTGCAGGGTTATTTGATATAGAGTTGAAGCCAACTTTTATATATTGTGATAATCAAAGTTGTGTGAAGAATATAGAGATAAAATACCACTACATCCAAAACCTAGTGCAGAGATGGGTTGTGGAGCTTCGATACATATCCATAAATGAGAGGATAGTGGACATTCTCTCTAAGCCTCTGTCTAGAGTGAAGTATGAGTACTTTAGAGACAAGCTTGGCATGATGCATAATTCCCACCCTCGTTGAGAAGAAGGTGTGTTGTTTCTCCTCTAGCTGAATAACCCATTTTTACAAGTGTTCCATAAATCAAACATGTGACATGACTAAGGGGGTAATACACTGCCAGATACTATTCTTTCCTATGCTGTGAAAGGTGGTTAGGTGTGAATAAGACTACTGGGAGAGGAGAAACATCACAACATAGTCGTAAGACTATGGAAGTAGTTTTGTGATACTACTGTGGTTGTGTACCACTAACATTGAATGTATGTCACTGAACAATAGTTGCGTACTACTATAGCGGTGGTTGTGTACCACTGACGATGATTGTGTATCACTGGACAATATTTGTGTACTACTATAGTGGTGGTTGTGTATCACTGGCGGTGATTGTGTATCACTAGACAATAGTTGTGTACTACTATAGCGGTGGTTGTGTATCACTGGCAGTGATTATGTATCACTGGACAATAGTTGTGTACTACTATAGCGGTGGTTCTGTACCACTAGAAGTGATTGTGTATCACTGGACAATATTTGTGTACTACTATAGTAGTGGTTGTGTACCACTGGCAGTTATTTTGTATCACTGGACAATAGTTGTGTACTACTATAGTAGTGGTTATGTAGCATTGGAGGTGATTGTGTATCACTGGACAATAGTTGTGTACTACTATAGCAGTGGTTGTGTACCACTATGATAGTATTTGTGTACTACTATGACTTGGAAACATTTTTGTTCCATTGGATGGAATTATAGTAGTTGTGTGCTACTGGTTGATTTCCATGGAGATTACCAGACTGCTTGGAAGTATCTATGTGCTATTGATTGATTGCAACATAGTCATAGAGATTGTGGCAGATGATTTGAGCTACTGATGGCATGGTAGTATCTATATGCTACTAGTTGATTGTAGAGTATTCAGTGGACTACTAGATGAAGACATTGTGGAAATATACCTCCCTATCTAAGAGGGAGTGTTGATGTTTTGGTAGCTGTGAGAGATATTTTCATCTTGGAAAACTTTTATTAGAGAAGAAGATGATTCCAAGAAGTCAAAGGAATACCATTGAATAGTTGAAGAAAACCTCATAAAAGAATAAAGTGAAATAGAATACCACAGAAGAGAAGTAAGCCCACATAAAATAATAATAAAGTGGAAATGTAATTTCCAGGAAGAGAAGTTGGGCCACATAAATGATAAAGTAAATTTGAAGACCCAAAATAAGAAGTTGGCCCTAGACACATGCCCATATTAGTATAAATACAATTTTGGGTCAGTTCATTTGTAAAACCACACAGTTCTCCTTCTGAAGTGTGCACTAGGAAGTTGCAGTTGCAGTTGCATCTACAATTTTGCTATTTCCAATTTTTGGTTCTATTGGAGAGTGCGCCCCACTTGGGGAAGAATATTCTTGGTGGTTCTTTGTGATCTCTCTTGTGTGATACCGATGGAATATTTGTGCTAATGTTGTGTGGTGATTCCTAGTTGCTTCATGCCAGTTGCAGTTACCAATTGTGCCATTTATGTGGTGCGCTATCTTGCTCTAGTGAGGTGTCTATCTTGCACCAGTTTTGTGGTGACTCAGTTGTCTACCCTCACCAGGGTTTGAAAATAAGAAGAGATAAGTATTTGGTTCTTCATTGTTGGTTTTCTCTTGTGATTAGATCCTGTTCATAGTTGTATTGGAATATTCTCTCTAAGAAAAGTTGGTTGGGTTTTTCCCCAAGTTTGGGGTTTTCCTTGTATAAATATTTGTGTCTTATTGTGCTTGTTTATCTGTTTCTTATATATTTCAGTATATGATTATTGAATGTTAAAAAAAGATAAAAATTCTATGGTAAATCTAATGTTAAAAAAACTAATGAAAATATAACAACCATAAGTCACGCTAAGTGTATTTATGAGCAACAAAGGGGAAGACTAATTTTCCAAAAGGATTGGGAAGATAAGATGAAAATTAACGTGACACAGAGGAAGAAGGGGGATAAGCCAACATTTTTCAGAAATAATATGCAAGAAAAACCAAAGCTACAGGAGACCAGAATGTCAGAGATAATGGGGAAAAATCCATGGAAACAATCTATTCAGTGTTGGATTTGTGGAGAGAATCATCCACATCCACCTAGGCTGGTCCATGCTACTAGAAACAAATCTTATATTGCTCTCATACCAACCTGTAATGTCCCCATTCACCTCAGGTTGGGACACACCACACAACCTCAACTTCTTTAGCTCTGCATTAACCAAACCGTAACATCCCCAACATACTATGTCTGAACAACACTACTCCAAAAATCCACTACATATATTCTACTCTAAACAAAATTCTATGCAATATCACTTGTAGTAATGCACTCAACTTCAAAATGATATGCACCACACTAAATTACTCCTTTTAACACAACTTTACATGGCAGGAATAACTTAAATGACTACGTGCACTAGCATACTGATCACACAACACAACTGTGTGCACAACCACCCTAGAATCACATGTCAAATGTGTCCTACTTGTGCATGAAAACTGCTTTCCTATATGCACAAGTAACTCCAACCTCTGATGCACACATAGTTTTCTTTGTGCACGTGACTATTCAAACCTCTTCTTGAAGACTCATAACCAACATTACAAGGTTAACTTAACAGGAAATACTATCAACAATTGTCATGTCCATGCACAACTACAAATAAATTCTATAAGTACCATACTTACATGTGCAAGCAACATAATACATAATAAAAACAATTACTTATATGGAATAACATACAATAATGAACCCACATCAAGCATAGATAAACAAGAACACGGTAAACGAGACAAACACATAAGAACACTTATCTTTTTTTAAAGTCACCAACTGCTTGCAAAGATCCAATTTTCCTCCCAGCCATAGACTATGTTTCTCATAATCTTTCAAGAACATGTCAGCCCTGAGTTGGGGCATAAATCCACCAGGGAAAAAGGGTTCCTAGCGACAAGCTAATGTTTGATTCTCAACAGAATTGCTCAATCCTAGGTTCCCACTATTGCAACTAGCCTATAGTCCCCCATTCCCCATGCACTGTTACACCCAAGGAATTGTGCCCCTTCTCTACTCAAAATTCCTTCATCTACCCCACTTCCCTTCCATGGTTACCAACAACAAGACAGACAGGAAGTATCTGAGATTTGCGACTAATTTCTAGCGCACCAGGAAACAATTCTCAGCAATACTATCACTTGGAGAGTATGCTCACGGGCCTGGCAACTTGCTTCTTAGAAACGGATATCTCACCCATAGATACTATTCATTGGATTGAAAACCCACCTCTTCGATAGTAAAACTATGTTTACAACACCGCAACTCCTTCAAAGCTTCCCTCTACAAATAAGGTAATAACTGGATTTTCCATACAATTTGACCCCCTTCTACTCACAAGAAGCTGAATCATGAATGAATTATCCCAAAAAACACACTAAGGACAACAATATATATTTCATGCCTTAAATTAGACACTTGTCACCCTCAGAAGTAGCTTTATCCACTTGGTGAATTGGTCCCATCCATGGAAACTCATTATAAAATAATTATCCAACATTACATTTTTCCAGAAATATTATAAAATATTCCTCTAAGACTTAAGTCCCACCCCCCTTTTCCCTTTTCTGGTGGAGTCACCCCCCCATCTCTTTTCATTTGAGTCTGTCTATGCACAATGATGTAATATTATATTAATAACTGTGATTACATTTACATGGATAGGCACACTGGCCTATCTATGTTCCGACTCACTAGTCACATAGGATTTTCGACCTCAATACATATACAACCATATATAAACACACATATGTAACTCAACTCTGCATGCACTACCAGGTCATTCCCACACACTTACTCAAGTGCACAAAACACTATGATATGTGCACAACACTATGAGATGTGCACACCCCGTCTTTGATACAATACTCCGTGCACTATTCAAGTGTGCACACCATCAAAACTTAGTTCCAACGAATCACCGAAATAAATGTACATTTACATTTACAGTTGATACCATGACTCACCAACCTATATTTACAATTACAAATGGTTTCGATCCAGGGACATTACATTCCCCTCCCCCTTATTTATGCACTGTCCTCAATGCATCATTTACACATGTACATACAAAACTTTCAAAAAATTTCAAAAAAATGTGGATACTCTACCCGCATAGCATCCTCGTGCTCCTAGGCTGCATCCTCAGGACTGTACCAGGTTCATTGGACCTTTACCAACTCCATGGTTTGATTTCAGATTTGTATGATTTTCCAATCCAATATGCAAACCAGTCTCACTTGAGAATCTCCTTCTGGCTCCACCTGAATCACATTCCAATCAATAATATGATTAGCATCAGGTACATACTTTTTAAGAAATGACACATGGAAAAAATTGTGAATACATGAGGATGCATACAATGAAATAATATATGTGACAAGACCAATCCTTTCAAGGATTTTTAAGGGCCCACAATAACGTGCTACTAACTTAGAACCCATTACCAACTTCAAGGAACTGCGCCTAGCCTTCACTTTAAAAAACACATGATCTCCCACTTTAAAATATCTGTGGGTTATTCCTTTATCTGCATAACTTTTATGCTTGTCTTGGGAAGCCTTAAAATTTTTCCTAATATTTACCATCCTCTCTTCCATTTCCCGGAGCAGATCTGGCCCAACCACTACGCGATATGCTGGGTTGTCCCAACTCACTAGCGTGTTGGAATTTCTTCCATGAAGTGCTTCAAATGGGATCATCTTTAAATATGTATGATACCCATGGTTGTAATAAAAATATACCAAATGAAGATAGTATTCCCATTTTGATGGTGTATCCATCACATACATTCTAAGCATATCTTCAATTACCCTATTTACCCTTTCTGTTTGTCCATTTGATTCAGGGTGATATGCTATGCTAAAGTTCAGAATTGTTCCAAATTCTTTGAATATCCCTTTCCAAAAGTTTGAGGTGAACTTGGAATATATTTCAAACACAATTTCCTTAGGTACACCATGTAACTTGGAAATTTCTCACATGTATATCTCATCAATGTTGACTGCCTTGTGCACTGACTTCATTGGAATAAAAAGGGAATCTTTTGTAAGATTTTCTACCACCACAATAAATTATAGAATCATGTTGCTTAAAAGTCCTAGGAAACTTATTTATGAAGTCCATGGTAACAAATTCCCACTTCCACTTAGGAATGGGAAAAGGCTGTAGCAAACCAACTGGATGTCTGTGCTCAGTCTTGACTTTCTGACATTCAAGACACCTAGCAATAAAATCAACAACTTCCTTTTTCATACCTAGAAAAAATTATTGCTTCTTGACCATGAAAATTGTCTTCTGATAAATTGGACATGCAACATAAGGAACCTTATTCATCTCTGACAATATCAGGCTCTTCAACTCTTGATCATTTGGCACATAAAATCTGCGTCTATACATGAGGATCCCATCCTCTCTTAGCTCATAACCTTCAAATTTCTGCTGCGACATACCCTACTGTAAAGTTCCATTTAAGTCAACATAGTGCATATATGATTTGGAAAATTCTAAATTTTTTTCACACAAATCCAATTTATACATGGTAATGGTTGTAGCATGCATCTCATGTGCCCTCTTGTTGAGTGCGTCAACCACCTTTTTCTCCTTTCCTATGATGTGATTTATGTCAAATTCATTCTCACTGAGAAATTCTAACCACTTGATTTGTCTGGAATTAAAACTTGGTTGTCCAAACATATACTTCAAACCACTATGGTTTGTCCTTAGCTCAAATATTTTACCCATAAGATAATGCCGCCACATCTTCAAGGCATGCACTATAGCTGCCAATTCTAAGTCATGGGTAGCATAGACACTTTTATTCTCTTTTAAATTTATTGACTTGTAGCACACCACATGCCCATTATGACTAAGGAATCCATCGATCCCTTTCTTACATGCATCCCTACACACAACAAAGTCTGCATCAGGATCAACAATTCTCAAAATTGATGCACTTGTTAACAAACTCTTCAAGTGTTGAAAACTCCTTGCACATTCCAGAGTCCAATCAAATCACACATCTTTATTTTTCAAAGGTTTAATTGGATGCATAATCTATGAGAATCCTTCAATAAACCTTATGTAGTAACCTGCAAGTCCCATAAAGTACCTTACCTCTACGAAATTTCTTGGTGTTGTCCATTCCTCAATGGATTTTATCTTTTCTGGATCCACAACTATTCCTTCCTTGGAAATGATATGACCAAAACAATGAATCTATCACTGATAAAATGAGTACTTTCTCAACTTTACATAAATTTGATTCTCCCTCAATACCTGCAGTACCATCCTAAATTTCTTCTCATGCTCTTCTTCAGAATTTGAGTAGATAAGTATGTCATCCAAAAATACAATGACAAACTTATCTAAATAACTTTTGAAAACTCCATTCATCAAACACATGAAGACAACTGGTGCATTTGACAATACAAATGGTACCATTGCAAAATCGTAATGACCGTAACTTGCTATGAAGGAAGTCTTACTGATGTATTCCTCTTTTATTCTCACTTGGTGATATCCAGATTTAAGATCAATATTTGAAAATATTTGTGCACCTCGCAGCTGATCAAAGAGGTCATCTATACTTGGAAATGGATACTTGTTATTTACTATTACCTTGTTCAACTTCCTGAAGTCGATACAAAGTCTCAATGTACCATTTTTTTTTTCACAAATAAAAATGGTAGACTGGAAGGTGACACACTTTTCCGTATATACCCCTTCGTCAGAATCTCTTCAAGTTGCATCTACAACTCCTTCAATTCTGGTGTACTCATTCTATAAGGAGTCTTGGATACATGTGTTTCTATTGACATCAGATTTATGGAGAAATCAATATCTTCTTTTTGGTGGCAATCCCAGTATCTCTTTAAATACATCCTCATACTCTTTTAGTACTACACAGTCTTCAACACTTGACACTTTATCCTTAGGTGCCTCTTCCATGTGTGATGAAAATACTTGAGATCCTTTCCTGTAGCATTTCTTTAATTGTAAGGTTGAAACTTCTCTGATAGTTAGAGCTCTTGGAATTCCTTGAAATCTTCTCAAATTTCCTTTCTCATTCAGGAAAGTAAATGCCTTATTATAACAGTCTAGGAAAACATGGTGCTCGTCCAACCAATCCATACCAATGAGGAAATCATACAAACCAAAAGGTGTGATATTCAAATAAATTTTTGTGCCAAGTCCATTCGTTTCCATTGGACATGCCTTAACCATCTCATTAATTTTCCTTTTTTCTCCTATAATTAACTGCACCAACCAACATTTTTCAAGTTTGATTCTTGGAAATTGGAATCTTTCCACCATTTTAGGATCTAGATAACTATGAATAGCTCCTGATTCAATTAAAATAGCAATGGGTTGGTCATTAATATTACCTTCCACCTCGATCATGTGCAACTGAAACTCAACCTGATTGTTATTCAATGATGCATAAATCCTTGACATATTTCTGCCCATTTCCTCAACTTTCACAACTTGTTGTACACTGTGCACAATCCTCGCTTTATCACCTATTTGAGGGAAATATCTACACATATGATTCTCGCCACAACTCCAACACCAAATAGATTTCTTCCATGGATTTTTTCCCACTGTATCTAACATTCTAGGCTCGTGGAGAGTCAACTGTCCTTGTATAGTGTTTCTGAAAAATGGTGCCTTAGCCCCCTTCTTCCTCTATTCCATCTTTCTCTTCATCTTATCTTCCCAAGCCTTTTGGAAAGTCATCCTTCCCCTTTGCTACTCATAAAGAGACTTAGCGCACCTTATAGTTTCCTCCAATGTCTTAGGGTCATCATATTGTATCTTGTCACTGATAACTAAAGGAAACCCACTCAATTACCTCTTAATTTTAACTTTCTCATCCTTGATGAATGCGACATATTTCAGAATCTCTAATAATTTTCTTTCATACTCATCTATCGTCATACTCCCAAGCTTGAGTTTGAAGAACTCCATTTTCTTGTCATAATACCGCTTGGTTAAGTATTTCTTTTGGAAATGCCTCTTGAACTCCCTCCAAGTAACTTTATTCTCATCAATGTGTTGCACTTACACAAACTGATCCCACTACATTGATGCTTTTCCTTTTAGCTGATAGATAACAATTCTCCCTTCTACCCGTGCAGAATAATTATGCAGTTAGAAGTACTGGAATCAAACTACTGTGTGCTTTCCTAAAATAATTCTTTGGCGAGTGAGGTCGATGTCTACCAACACTCCTTGATTCTCTTCTTTTCTCATCATGAGACTTGCAAATTCTTGACCTACTCAACTATGTATCCTTATTCATTTTCTTTTCTAGTTTATCTAGGCTTTGCATCAATTTGACATTGAAGTCATCTTGTTTCTCCTTTCCTATAATAAACCTTCCATTATCAACGTTATAACTTTGGACATCTTTTGCAGTCCCTTTATGGTTTCCACCAAGTTCATGTGCTCCTCCTTGGATTATGTACCATCAACACCCAAACCAACATACGAATCCCATAATTCATCATTAGGACTATAGTTCCTCTGCTTATCTTCCATTATTTTGACCTTCTGCACTGATTCTTTCTTGCTCTAACCACTGATAATTCTACAAAATGTGACGAAAAAAAGATTTGTTAGACAAATTCATGAAAAATCTACACCATCTTGTTAGAATCCTTTCTTATGAAGTCCACGTGTGCACTCATATTCAACACATTCTAATGCATGATGCCAATTTTTAACTTGTACACCATGTATCAGTAATGCACATGCACCACAATTTATTCTGTGCAGCCCCAAAACTTTAGTGCTCACTCCCATGCACCATTGTTTAATGTGTAGTTTTAGTTCCACACTTCTCAATATCATGTAATTATCATGCACATATGCACATCCTTTTTTAATGCGCACCAAGGCTATGCTGAAATTACAAATTTGGTCACTTACTAGCTAAAATTTTTCCTTGAATATAACTCATCTCATGCAAGATTAGTATTGAAACTAGAGCTATGATGCTTCTTAATGACCTTTGGACCATACAAGTCCAGTGTTTAACCAATATCTTTGATACCAATCTATAACGTACCCATTCTCCCTACTGATTCTTGTTACCATTAGTTATAACATGCTATGATACCACAATGTAACATCCCCAACCTCCCTAGCTGAGCTACGCCACATACTTATTCCAAAATATTCTTTGATACCAAATTGTAATGTACCCACTCTCCCAACTGAGTCCCATTACAACCACTTACAACATGGTCTGATATTTCTTTGATACTAGAATGTAATGTCTGCAACCACCCCAGGCTAGGCCACGTCACTCAATACCAACTTTTGTACCTTTGAATCAACCAAACTATAACATTCCCAACATACTACTAGGCCATGCTACTCCAAAAATCCCCTGTGCAGATACTATACTAAACTCTAGTATGCACAATATCACTTGAAGTAACGTGCTCAACCTCAAACTGAGATGCGCCACACTAAATTACTCCTTTTAACACAACTTTACGCAATGGAAATAAATGACACAACTACATGCACCAACATATTGATCACACAACAAAATTGTGCACACAACCACCTAGGTGTCACACACCAATTCTTCTTTCGTTGTGCGTGTGGTGTAATTCCTCGTATGCACAAACAATTTGCAAACTCCTATGCACACATGCTACTTTCATGCACACCCAACCATTCAATCCTTTCCTTAGAGACACATGACCAATATAAAAGGATAACTTAATAGGAAATACTATCAATAACTATCATACTTATGCACGTCTGCAATACTGAATGACAACACCACACTTACATGCACAAGAAACATTTAAAAAAATAACAACAATTACTTATATGTGACAACATACAATAAATAACCATGTCAAACATAAATAAATAAGAACATAGTAAAAAAATCAACACATAAAGAACACTTATCTTTTATGAAAGTCACCAACCGTGCACAAAACGTAGATGTTCCTCCTAGCCATAGACTTTGTTTCTCATAATATTATAGTAACAGATCACCCACGAGATGGGGCTTAACTCCACCAAGGAAAAATGGTTCCTAGCGACAAGCTAAGGTATTATTCTAAAACAAATTGCTCAGTTCAAGGTGCCCACTGCTACACTAACCTATAGTTCCTCATTCCCCATGCACCTATCACACCCAAGGAAGTGCCCCTTCTCTTCTCAAGAGTCCTTTGACTTCCCCACTTCCCTTCCAGGGTGACCAACAACAGGAAGAACATGAATTTTCTGAGCCATGCGACTAATTCCCTTGCATCAAGGAGCAATTCCCATCATAACTCTCACCTAGAGAGTATTCTCACAGGCCTGACAACCCACTTCTTCAAAAAAAAATATATCACCTTGAGAGAATGCTCATGGGCCTGACAACCTATCTCTTCGACATTAAAAATACGATTACAATCCCCACAAATCCTTACAAGATTCTTTGTGTAGTTAAGGTAATAGTCTTCCTCTTCCAGAACTGACCCCTTATGCACACGAGAGTCCATCCTAAAAATAATTTGAATATCCCCCAAAATACACTAAGGCCACCAATATATATTTCATGCCTTAAAATCGACACCTGTCACCTACATAAGTAGCTTAAGCCACTTGGTGACTCATTCCTTGCCTTCAAGAACTTAGGATAAAATAATTATCCATCATTAGAATTTTATGGAAATATTATAAAATATTCCCAAAGACTTAAGTCTCACCCCTGTTTCCCTTTTTTCGGTGGAGTCAACCCCCCATCTCTTTTCATTCGAGTTTGTCTGCAGACAACGATGTAATATTATATTAATAACTGTGATTACATTTACATGGATAGGCACAATGGTCTATCTGCATCCCAGGTCACCAACCTCATAATCACATAGGCTCTCTGGACTCAATACATATACAACCATATATATAACTTATCTCTGTGTGCACTGCCAGGTCATTCTAGTGGACTTACCCAGGTGCACACAACACTATGAAAAGTGTGCACCCTATCTTTGATACAATACTCCACACACTACTCAGGCGCGCACAACATCAAAACTTAGTGCCTAAGGCTCACCAACCTAAATGTACATTTACATTTAAAGTTGATACCACGAATCACCCCCCTATATGTACAATTACAAAGGGTTTTGGACTAGGGAAATTACATTCTCCTCCCCCTTATTTATGCACCGTCCTCAGTGCATCATTTACACATGTACATACAAAATTTTCATTTTTTTTTCAAAAAGATGAGGTTACTCTACCTGCATAACATCCTCCTGCTCCTAGGTTTCATCATCATGACCCTACCAAGTCCATTGGACCTTTACCAACTCCATGTCTCGATTATGGAGTTTCTTTATTTTTCGATCCAATATGAAAGCCGACCGCACTTGAAAATCACCTTCTGGTTCCACCTAAATCACATTCCAATCAATAATATGATTAACATTAGGTACATACTTCTTAAGCAGTGACACATGGAAAAAATTATGAATACACAAGGATCTAGGAAATGCAAGCATATATGCAACATGATCAATCCTTTCAAGGATTTCAAATGGTCCACAGGAGCACGCTGCTAACTTAGAACACTTCCCCAACTTGAGGGAATTGCACCTAGCCTTTACTTTCAAAAACACGTGATCGACCACTTTAAAATCTCTGTGGGTTCTGCCTTTATATGTGCATATTTTCTGGCTGTCTTGGGCAACCTTTAATTTTTTCTTGATCTTTACCATATTCTCCTCCATTTCCCAAAGTAGATCTGGCCCAACTATTGTGTGGTCTGGTGGGATGTCCCAACTCACTGGCATGTTTCACTTTCTGCCATAAATTTCTTTAAATGAGATCATCTTTAAATATGTATGATACCCATTCTTGTAACAAAACTCTACCAAATGAAGGTACTTTTCCCATTTTGATGGCTTATCCATCACATACATAATGAGCATATATTCAATCGCCCGATTAACCCTCTTTGTTTGTCCATATGACTCAGGGTGATAGGTTGTAATGAAATTCAAATTTCTTCCAAATCCTTTGAATAGCCCTTTCCAAAAGTTTGAGGTGAACTTGGAATCTCTGTAAGAAACAATTGTCTTAGGTACACCATGCATCTTGGAAATTTATCGCATGTAAATATCAACAATGTCGACTTCCTTGTGCACTGACGTCACTGGAATAAAATGGGAAGCTTTAGTAAGCTTGTCCACCACCATCATAATAGAATCATGTTGCTTAGAAATTATAGGAAACTTAGTTATGAAGTCCATGGTCACAACTTCCCACTTCCATTCAGGAATGGGAAAGGTTGTAGAAAACCAGCTAGATGCCCGTGATCAACCTTGACCTTTTTACATTCAAAACATCTATAAATAAAATAAACAACCTCCTTTTTCATACCTGGCCAAAAGTATGCTTCTTGACTGCGACAATTGTTTTCTGGAAACCTGGATGTATCGCATAAGGAACCTTATGTATCTCTAACAAAATCATTCCCTTAAACTCCTGGTCATTTGACATATATAATCTTCATGTATATGTGAGGACCCCATCATCTCTTAGTTCATAATCTTCAAACTTCTGCTACGACATACCCTGTAGTAAAGTATCCTTTAAATCCACATAGCACATATCTAATTTGGAAACTTCTAAAATTCTGTCATAGAAATCTAATTTATACATGGTAATGGTTGTAGCATGCATCTCATGCACCCTCTTGCTAAGTGCATCATCCACCTTATTCTCTTTTCCTCTAGTATGCTTTATGTCAAAGTCATACTCACTGAGGAATTCTAACCACCTTCTTTTCTTGACATTCAAATTTTTCTGTCCAAACTTATACTTTGGACCAGGATGGTGTGTTCTCATTTCAAATGTTTTATCCATAACACAATGTCACCACATCTTCAAGGCATGCACTATGAATACCAATTCCAATTCATGAGTGGCATAGATATTTTCATGCTCTTTCAACTTTCTTGATTCGTAACACACCACATGTACATTATGACTCATGAATCCACTGAGTCCCACCTTGCATGCATCCATGCACACAATGAAGTCTTCATCAATATAAGAAATTTTCAAAATTGGTGCACTTGTTAACAAACTCTTCAAGTGCTAAAAACTCCTTGCACGATCCGAAGTCCATTCAAATCGCACACCTTTATTTTGCAAAGATGTAATTGGATGCACAATCTATGAGAATCCTTCAATGAACCTTATGTAATAACCTGTAAGTCCCATAAAGGATATCACCTCTGCAAAATTTCTCGATGTCGTCCATTCCTAAAAGGATTTTATCTTTTCCGGATCCACAACTATTCCTTCCTTAGAAATAATATGACCCAAATAATGAATATGTCGCTGAAATGAGCACTTGCTCAACTTTGAATAAAGATGATGATCCCTCAATACCTTTAGTACCATCCTCAAGTGATTCTCATGCTCTTCTTCATACTTTGAGTAAATAATTATGTCATCCAGAAATACAATGAAAAACTTATATAAATAACTTTTAAAAACTCCATTGATCAAACACATGAAGACAACTGGTGCATTAGTCAACCCACATGGAACCACTGTAAACTTGTAATGACCATACCTTGTTCTGGAAGAAGATTTTCTGATGTCTTCCTATTTTGTTCTCACTTTGTGATATCCATATTTGAGATCAATCTTTGAAAATATCCGTGCCCCCTGCAATTGATCAAAGAGGTCATCTATCCTTGGCAATGTATACTTGTTCTTTACTGTTATCTTGTTCAACTGCCTGAAGTCTATACAAATTCTCAGCGTACCATCTTTATTTTTCACAAATAAAGCTGACTCACTCCACGGTGACACACTTGGGTGTATATACCCCTTCTTCAGAATCTCTTCAAGTTGCATCTGCAACTCCTTCATTTCTGGCATACTCATCCTATAAGGAGTCTTGGATACATGTGTTTCTACCAACATCAGATTGATAGAGAAATCAACATGCCTCTTTGGAGGAAATACCGATATCTCTTTAAATACAACCTCATACTCTTTCAGTGTTGCATAGTCTTCAACACTTGGCACTTTATCCTTAGGTTCCTCTTTCATGTGCGCTACAAATACTTGACATCCTTTCCTGTAGCTTTTCTTCAGTTGCAAGGCTGAAAATTCTATGATAGTCAGAAATTTTGGAATTCCTTGAACTGATCTTAAGTTCCCTTCCTCATCCAAGCAAGTAAATGCCTTATTATAACAATCCATGACAACATGGTGCTAGTCCAACCAATCCATACCAATGAGGCAATCATACGAACCCAAAGCTATGGTAGTCAAATCAGCCTTTGTGCACAATTGATACAGATTATTTTGAGAATGAAATGAAGGCCTAGATATAACAATGAAATATACAAAGATATTGCAATAAACACATAAATAAAGTAATGCACAATTTTGATTAATGAGAGAATGTATTAAAACCATTAATAAAAATTGTAAAATTACAGAGTGAATGACTCGCTAGAATGGTTGCATCTTATCTCCGAGAAGAGATGTGATGGATACGCTCATTCGAAATAATATGATGATGTTTGAAATGAGGCTCTAGAGGCCTTTTTAACGTAAATAAAATCCAAAAACCTAACCATAGAATATGAAACACCAAAAGGTTTGCAGGCCTCGATGGGGGTAGTTGGTACGTCAACTTCCCAAGGGTGTAAGTTTTTCATACGATCTCTGTTTGGGGCACACTATATCTCATTTGATAGGTCTATCCGAGGACTACACATTTTTACATTACAATTAGGATAAAGCCTAAAGTGTGACTGTTTCAGGCCCAAAAAACATTTTTTAGGGCCTCAAAACGACCCCGAAAGTTTAAGACCCGAAAAGCTGTAGAAAAACTACCAAGGTAAAAATCCTTGTTTTGAACCAGTTGAATAGGTGGGTGGCCACCAATTTCCACTTGGAACAATCATACCTCTTTAGGAAGGAATGGTATCCATTGCATGAAGTCCTCAAGGAATCTTTTGTTGAATCTGAACCTTGGTGAGCTGCATGCTTTGCTGAAGAAGTTTTCCTTCTTAGCTTGTTGAAGGTTGTTATGAACCTGCTTTTGGAGGGATTGGATTTTTTTAAACAATCTGTTTGCATGATATTCTAGAGTGTGGGAGGATTGTGTTAGTGAAGATGAAACACGAAGAACATGAAGGGATTCATCATAACTTGGTTTGACTAGGCAGTGTGGGGGAACCCTCGTAGGTGCAAAAGGAATATCTTGGTGCTCTTATACAATCTTGTTGATCTTCTTATGTTGGATAGAAGGGTATTGGGCCGAGGTTTTAGTGGTTGTAGTTTCCTTCTCTTCTGACCAAGTTATGAAGAGGCTAAATTTTTCAGTGTGAGAGATTAATTTGCGGCTCTATTGTTTTGGTACAGTAGTCAGAACTACCTCTGGTATCCTATAGGGCTGACCCCCCAGAGTAACAATGACGATAGGGGGTAGAGACTCATAAACAACATGAAGCTTCCACATATATGGCTGGCATAATATAACATCATAGACTTCCACTGGGGCAACATCACACAATACCTCATCCTTGAAGGGCTTGATGCCATATGACATGTGGCACTGCTAGCTGACACAAAGATCTTGTCCTTGGCGAAGCCATCCAATGTGTATGGATGCGGGTGTGGTGTTTTCGAAAAATCAATATTCTTGATGACCTTTGCTAAGATGAGGTTCTTCTAGATTCCACTATCAATAATAAAATTCAACAGGGTTCCCTTCACCCACATCTGTAAATGGAAAAGGAGCTCACCCTCCTTAGGATCCTTTGGTTCTTCTGGTTGGATTGTTGCAGTCATGAAAGTAGTAGTGGGTTCTACATAAATTATTTGTATCTTTCTATTATTGTCTAAATCAGTCCAAGTCGGGGTTCAGATCTAGTTCTTTGAGCTCGATCACCAATGATTTTTTTGAGCGACATTCATCTGTGTTGTGCCAGGGGATTTTGTGGAAGTCACACCACTTCCCAGTTTCCTTGTTCATCTTCCCATTACCCTTATTTTCTTGTGGCTTGGACTGATTGTCTTGAGGTTGAATTTTTTGTGAGTTAGGGCTTCCTTTAACATAATTTGGTTGTTCTGGATTTGCAGACCCAAATTCCCGCTTGTTCTGCTGCTTAAATTTCTGCTCGATTTTGAAAACATATCTATAAGTGGCTCTTAATGATGAGATGTCCAAAAAATTCATTTTGTTTTGGATGTACCTATGTAGGGCTTCGTGGTATTTCAGAACCATATGCCACTAAGAGTCTTTGATACCTAGCTTGGTGAGCAAGGTATGGAAGGTATTTGTGAACTATGACACTTTTTGGTCTCGCTTTTGATGCAGTGTGGTCCATCTCATGTATTGGTCATCATAGTTTCCCATAGGGTAATATTGTTTCTTGACTGCATCCATAAAAAAAAACCCAAGTGGGCTCGACCCCAAATATTCTAGACTCCTCTATGGAATTTTTCTCCTAGTAAGTTTCACACCAATGTTTGACATGGGGGAGAGCCTTAAGGAGTGCAAAGGTGATCTTTTCTCTGTCGAAAAAATTGTGAACATAGAAATAACCTTCTATCAAATTTAACCAGTTTTCCAAAGAATCTGCATCGATCTGACCTTCAAATATGGGAATATAAAAATTAACTTGTACCTTGAATGGGGTAGAGTCTCCAAAGTGATTTCTTGATGAAGACACGCCTATTATTGTCGGCAATCGTTGAAGGATTTGGGAAATATTATACAACATCTCGTTCTTCTGTTGCACGAGGGATTCTATGAGAAACAACTTGATGGGATATTCTGCTCCTACATTTCTCTTTTCTTCCACCATGGGAGGTTGATTGGGCCGACGAGAGAAGTTTTCCTAAAGAGAAACTATCTTAAGACCCAAATATCTATACCTTGACCTCGTCGGGGACATGCACTAAGAAACGATAAGGAGTAGCCTGCTTTGATACCAATGATTCATATTATTTTAATAATGAAATGAAGGCCGAGATATAACAATGAAATATGCAAAGATATTTCAATAAACACATAAATAAAGTAATGAACAATTTTTTATTAATGAGAGAATGTATAGAAACTATAAAATTACAGAGTGAATGACTCACTAGAATGGTGGAAACTTATCTTTGAGAAAATATGTGATGTCTACGATCATTCAAAAGAAGATGATGATGTTTACAATGAGGCTCTAGAGGATTTTTTAACATCAATAAAATCCAAAACTCTAACCCAGAAAGATGAAACGAAAAAAAGGTTTGCGGGCCCTGATGGGGGTAGTTGGTACATCAACTTCCCAAGGGAGTAAATTTTTCATTCGATCTCTACTTGGGGTGTACGATAGCTCATTTGAAAGGTCTAGCTGAGGAATAAATTTTTTTCCATCACACTCTGGCTGAATCCTACCGTGTGATTGTGGCAGGCCCAAAAAATGATGTTTAGGGCCTCAAAACGACCCCAAAAGTTTATGACCTGAAAAACTGTAGAAAAAATACTAAGGTGGAAACCCCTATTTTGAGCCAGTGGAATAGGTGGGTCACCACATATTTCCTCCTGGATCAGCAGTCCATTCATATCCACTGGACATGAATAAACTATTTCATTAATTTTCCTTTTTTCTCTTGTAGCTAACTACACCAACCAAGGTTTTCCAAGCTTGCTCCTCGAAAATTGGAATCTTTCCACCATCTTAGGATGTAGATAAATATGAATATATCATGAGTCAATTAAAATAGTGATGGGTTGGTCATTAATATTACCTTCCACCTCGATCAAGTGCGACTAAAAATCAACCTACTTGTTATCCAACATTGCATAAATCCTTGGCACATTTCTTCCCATGTCCTCAACTTTCATAGCTTTCTATACACCGTCTGCAATCCTCACTTTATCATCTCTTTGAGGGAAATATTTGCGCATATGATTCCTGCCACAACTCCAACATTAAATTGATTTTTTCCATGGATTTTTCCCCACTGTCTTTGAAATTATGGGCTCTTGGAGAGTTGGCAGTCCTTGCGCAATATTTTTGAAAAACAGTGGCTTAGCCCACTTCTTCCTCTGCTCCATATTTCTCTTGATCTTATCTTCCCAATATTTTTGGAAATTCGACCTTCCCCTTTGTTTCTCATAAATACACTTAACGCACCTTATAGTTTCCTCCAATGTCTTAGGGTCATCATACTATATCTTGTCATTGATAACTGAAGGCAACCCACTCAAGTAACTCTGAATTTTAACTTGCTCATCCTTGATGAATGCAACATATTTCAACATCTCTAATAATTTTCTTTCATACTTATCTATCATCATACTCCCAAGCTTGAGTTCGAATAAATCCTTCATTTTCTTGTCATAGTACCACTTGGTTATGTATTTATTTTGAAAATGACTCTTGAATTCCCTCTAAGTAACTTTCTTCTCATCAATGTGTAGCACTTTCACAAACTGATCCCACCACATTGATGCTTTTCCTTTTAGCTGAAAGATAGAAATTCTCCCTTCTTCCTGCGCAAAATAGTTATGCAGCTGGAAGTACATCCTCATACCTAGCAACCATGTCTCTGCATATTCATCCTTCTTTTTCTCACCGTCAAAGGTAGGAGGCTTGATCTTATTTATTTATCCATGTAGCTCTTCCACCTGAGTCCTTCTCTTATGATTCATGACATGAGATGGACTCAAACTATTGCATGCTTTCCTGAATGAGTGCTTTGGAAAGTAAGGTTGATTCCTAACAAAACTTCTTTCTTTTCTTATTTTCTCATCATGAGACTTGTGACTTCTTGACTTACTCAAATTTGTCTCCTTATCTATTTTCTTTTCCATTCTTTCAAGGCTCTACATCAATTTGACATTGAAGTCATCTTGCTCCTACTTGGCTCTCATAAACCTTTTATTATCATCCTTATAGATTTGGAAATATTTTTTCAATCCTTTTATAGTTTCCACCAATTTCTTGCACTCCTCCTTGGATTTTGTACCATCATCACCCAAACCAACATACAAATCCATGAATTCATCGTTAGGACTGTAAGTCATCTATGCATCTTTCATGCTTTTTACCTTCTGCACTGATTCTTTCTTGCTCTAATCTCTGATAATTCAGTCTAAATTTTGTCTTAAGTAGAACTCAACTCATGCAGGATCAGTGTTGAACTGGAGCTCTGATGCTTCTTGTTGATATATGGCCCATACAAGTCCAGTGTTGAACCAATATCTCCGATACCAATTTGTAACGTCCCCAACTAAGCTACACCACACACTTCTTCCAAAATATTATTTGATACTAATCTGTAACATACCTAGTCTCCCAACTGAGTCCCATTACCACCACTTACAACATGCTCTGATACCACAATGTAATATCCCCAACCACCCTAGTTTAGGCCATGCCACTCAATCCTAACTTCTTTAGCTTTGAATCAATCAAACTATAATGTACCTAGTCTCCCAACTGAGTCCACCACCACTTACAACATGCTTTGATACCACAATGTGACATCCCCAACATACTATTGAGCAATGCTACTTCAAAAATCCATTGTTCAGCTACTATACTATACTCTAGTCTACACAATATCACTTGAATTAATGCGCTCTACCTCAAACGGATATGCACCACACTAACTTACTCCTTTAACACAAATTTAAGCAACATAAGTAACTCAAACAAGTGCGTGCACTAGCATACTAATCACCCAACACAATGTGCACACAACCACCCTGACGTCACATGCCAATTTTGATTTCCTCGTGCGCGAGGTCTAAATTCTTGAATGCACACATGAGTTCTAGCCTCCTATATAGACATGTTACTTTCCTACACACCCAACCATTCAATCCTCTTCTTGAAGACTCATAACCAAAACCACAAGGTTAACTTAATAGACAAGACTATCAAGATTTGTCATATCCATGCACGACTACAAATACATGATATAAGCACCATACTTACATGCGCAAGCAACATTACACATAATAACAACAATTACTTATATGGGAAAACATATAAGAATTAACCCATATCATGCATATATAAACAAACACATAGTAAACAAGACAAGCACATAAAGAACACTTATCTTTTATGAAAGTCACCAACTGTGCACAAAACTCAGACATTCCTCCCAACCATAGACTTTGTTACTCATAATATTTCAGCAACAGGCCATCCCTAAGCTTGGGCTTAACTCCACCTGGGATAAAGGGTTCCTAGTGATAGGCTAAGTTCTGATCCTAAACAAAATTGCTCAGTCCAAGGTGCCCACTGTTGAGTCGCCAAAGTGTCATCTTTTTACCAACATTTTCACTTCACTTTCACTTCACTTTTAACCATATTTCGCTTTCCCACACCCTTACATAAACCATTTTCATG
>JZKD02S0000002.1:1368351-1390141 GCA_000966675.3 Picea glauca
TATATATATTTTAATATTTTGGTTGCTGGGTGTCATTGGGCATTTTCCCATTGCCATGTGGCATCCCATGAATGGGCCATGTGGCAGTAAATAATTGGCCCACGTCACCTCATTGCATGATTAGCCTGCCCACGTCACCTTCCTGCCACGTGTCGTATGGATGCCACGTCAGCCTGCCACATAATGTATGGATGCCACATGTCCTATACGAACTGCCACATGGAAACTTTTCATTGGTCCACATGTCAAACCAAAAAGTCCAAAAATGAGTGACATGTGACAACCTCTCATGCTACCATGTCATAATGACATGTGTCTCCTTCTTCACTTGCCACGTATGTTGTACATACAATGAAATCATCCGTACTGATGCTGATGTCAACAGTATGAATGCTGACTCATCCTTGTTGACTGGGATAGGTTGACCAAAACTTTGAACATGAATATCTTTCGATCCGTAACTCCGTTTGAAGAGATGTTTGTGCCATTAGAAATCCTACGGTGCACTCTTTGCAGTCATGCCATTTTTACCAAGTTTTGGGAACGTTGAAGTTTTTCCCCTTTATTTGTTTGCTGAAGCCATTCTGAGCATCCTAGGTTGCCTCTACACGTTCTAAGTTGTTCTTAGCCTTCTCTGGATCCTTTTTGGATCACGCTTCCCCACTGAGAAATTTTTGGACCACCAAATGCTTTCATCAATAAATAGGTAAGTGAGGGAAGAGTCCCCTCACTTTGTTCTTCTCAATCCACTTTTCCCTACTTGGATCTGTGCCCTTTAAGCCTACTCGAAGATAATCAACATCACCCCTGTGTGAAGTCCTCGTCCTTCTATCCAGGATGATATCTTACTGTAACTCATACAAGTAATTAGGTACAAACTCATCAACTGAAGGTATTGCAACTTCCTCATCCTGATCCATGATCATGGGAGGCTAAAAAAGTTTCAAGTTCTCTACGTTCACAATCGAGTAAATCTGCATATAAGGTGGAATATCTAAACGAAAAGCATTAGTGCCACTTTTCTCCAAGATAGTGAAGGGTCCATATCAAATGGTCTTGAGTTTCTTTCCTTCAACCTTCAATCATTCCTTGCTAATGTGAATCCATACCCGGTCTCCAACCTGAACCTGATGATCAACCCTGTGCTTGTCATGCTGAGCTTTATACTGTGCTTGACTGTTCTCCAACTGTTCCCTGACTGCCTGGTGTATCTGCTGGATCCTCTAGATTAAATTGAGGGATTTGTCCTCTATTCATTCTTCTTCACGTCGACATCTCTCCCATACATCAAGTCCAAAGGAACCTTTGGTAGGTACCCGAAACACGTCTCAAAAGGTGAACTCTAAGTGGACGAATGTAAAGCTTAGTTATAAGCATGTTGTACATAGGGTATATGTTCATCCCATAACTTTGGATGCTTTCTACAGTATCCTCGAAGAAAAAGTACCATTGTTATGTTTACCACCTCTGTCTGTTCATCAGTCTATGGATGGAAATAAGTGCTCCTCTTCAATTTGGTATCCATCATTCTCCACAAACTAGTCCAAAAATCCCCAAGGAATCGAGTATCTCAATCTGAGACAATGGACGTGGGTAACCTAAAGTGAACCCAAACATGCTGAAAGAAGAGATTAGTAGTCTTCTCAGTAGTGATATTATTTTTACATGGAATCAAGATACACTTCTTGCTAAACCTATACACTACAACATACAAATAGTCATGACCCCCTTTGGTCATTGGTAAACCCCCTACAAAATCCATGGAAATTATTTTCCATGGATGGGATGGAACATGAAGTGGTGAGTATAGGTCCAATTTTATATTAGTGGGATTACAAGTAGAACACATCACACACCCCTTTACATATTTAGTTACAGTTGCTTTCATTTGAGGCCAACAACAAAACCTTTGCAAATTATCCATAGCTTTTCCTACCCCAAAATGCCTAGACACAAGAGAAGTATGAGCTTCTCGTATTGCATGGACTCGTTCACTTGTAGGAATACATAGCTTCCAAAGATGATAGAGTAATTTTCCCTGCAGAAAATAGTTCTCTACCTATGCACCATGGGTTAGCTTCTCATATAATTCTTTAAAATATTCATCGATGGCATATTGTTCTACATAGATATCATGATATAAAGAAGTATTCTTCAAAATAATAGAAGTAGCAATAGGAGGTATAGAAATCATATTGGATACCTTGTTACTTGTACCCTTCTTGTATTTGATTACCAAATGAAATTGTGGTAGAAAACCCATCCATCTATAGTGCCGATATTGTTGCAGTTTGGTCTATGCTTGAAGATATTGTAAGGGCTGGTGATCTGTATGTATGATGGCTTCCTTCCCTAAAAAGTAGTGCTTCCATTTATTTACGCTTTCAACTAATACATATGATGTAGGAGCATCTCTCCACGTCAGCCAACCAACTAGCCAGCCACGCCAGTGAATTCAAATCGCACGCTAAAAGAGAGGCGTAGCCTCATCTAAATCTGAATTCAATGTAACTTTAATGTTTAAGCTATTGAGCTGGGAAGCCATGCCTTTGTGCAGGCGTAGGTAGATTGGATTTAATGCTAGATTGGCTGTGATCTAGATCCAGATTCTGGACTAGACAACCATTTATTGTAATTAAATAGGGTAGGTAGCTTGGAGGGAAGCGCTCAAAGAGCCTCCTCAGGTAAAAGAGATTTTTCAGATCTCATTTGAGAGGTTTTTGTAGAGAGTTAGGAGGTAGAAGAGTAGAGCCAGAGAGAGCTCGAGAACACCTTTGTAAATACAGGCATTTGCCAATTTTAATTTAATACAGAAGTATTTTTTCTTGCATGTGTTCTATGTTATATGGATGTCTGTGTGTGTTCTTTCATATGTTGTGAATGTATGTGTGTTAGATTCGCATTTGTAGGGAGTTTGTGTGATTTCAGTTGAGGGTATTTGAGGTTTCATGCCAGGAGGGCGTGATAGAGTGCTGTGGACTCTGAATACCGGTGCACAGATTCACTTCTGAACACTGCGAGGTTTAGACAAAGGCATGCTAAGGCACAAGAGCTAAATCAACAACTCAGAAGAAAGACCTTTGAGGTTGCTGAACACCTCAGGAGGCAAGACTGTGTGGGAGAAGACACAGTTGCAGACATAATATCTTAGGAGTTCTGTAAAGCTCTGCCAAGTGGGCATTGAGCACAGGCACAAGGTGCAGTTGGAAGAACTCTGCTAAGATTTAGAAGAAGAAAATAGAATCATTGAGAATTCTGTGAAGCTCTGCCAGGTGGGCATTGAGCAGGTGAAAAGAATGCATTGAAGAAGGAACTCTGCTATGAGTTCAAAGGAAGTAGAATCACTTAGGATTCTGAGAGATCTTCCAGGTGGGTATTGAGCAGGTGTATAGGTGCACAAGAGGAAGACAGAATTGTTGAATGTTCTGTGGAAGAGAAACTCTGCCAGGTGGGCATTGAGGCTGTGTGCAGGTAGGCACAAGAAGAGAAGAAAAGAACTCTTTGAGTTCTGGAAGTTAGAGGAAGGATCCACTGAGGGAACCTTCACAGGGTTACTGAACACCCTGAAATCCCAGCCAGAGGTTGCTCGAGAAAAAGGATCCAGGAGAGCATCCAAACATTCTCCATTTGTGGGAGAAAGGAATAAGGACGAATTTCTGTAGAGGTCGAAGCTATAGGAGAAGCTCAGTACAGATAACACTTTGCGTGTGAGGACTCTGCATAGGCACAGAGGTCAAAAGAATCCTTTGAGGATTCGAAGGAAGAAAGCTCAGGAGGAGTTAGCGTTTCATACGCGTGGCGAGGTTCAAAGTTGAAGAGCTCGTAGAGGAGAGACGAGACAAAGGTCGAGGCCTTTGAGGAATTTGAATTTTTCTTCCAAGATTGGGAAGAGATCGCAGAAGCTCAAGAGGAGCAACAACAACCATCATATCAGTTGGGAATTAGATCTGGACCGTTGGTGTTCGCGTCCAGGGAGCAGCTGAAGGAGCACAGGGAAGGAGAACGGACCAGAGCCGTTAGATCTAGTTCAGGATCACCGTCAGCTGTTCGATCAGGTAGAAGTTGCACATGAGTTAAGTCCTAGTGAGCAGAGGAAAGTCCCAGAGAGGCATCGGGATATTGGAGCATCGGGGTTTCAGAAGTATAGAAACTTGAGACCTTTCAAGTCTCGAAACCCCGAGAAGAAGTCCTAGCCATGGATCTTAGGCTTGACATGCGTCAGAAGATCCGAGAGGAGTCGGGGTTCGACATTTCAGGAATCCTGTGGACAAAGAAATCGTTACATCAGGAATCACGATCCCGTGATGTCCGAAAAGGCGATGAGGAGATAGTGACGTGGAAGGGTCAATCCTCACGTGCATCGGGAATCGGTGGTTTGTGATTCTTGGAAATCATAGCAGCAGGAATCGCGAAACTCCGAAACGCGATTTCCCGACAGGCTAAAAGAGTGGGGGCCACATGATTCGGCGTGGAGGACAGGTGGCATACTATATCGAGGTTCGGGAAAAGGTACGTCCTGAAACCCTTGGTATTAGGATTCGCGATCCCACGAAGTCTGAAGTTCCGACAAGGAAAGTCGACTATCGGTGTTTGAGTCATCGAGATATCGGGGATTCCGGTCACAAGTTGTTTATGCGCTTTGGAATCGCGAACTGCAAAATCCCGACGAGAAGTAAGGCTACAGTCATGGGGTAATGGTCATATGGATCCAGAAGACTAGCCCAAGGGGACTAGCAGAAGTTGGAGCGCGTCGGGAATCGAAGGATCGTGGATCCAAAGAGCGCATGTATTTGGACATTGAAAAGTTTGAAACCCCGATAGGAACCTATGACAGCGGTCATATGAAGGAAGGTCATGTGGACTAGTAGCACAGTTAGGAGGGGATGAGAAAAAGGGGCGCATTGACAAATTGTCTCATCAGTGATCGGGGATTGAAGAGTGCAGGGACTCTCGACGATGGGGAACAAGAAACCCCGAAACCTGATATTACTTTCCCTGTGGAGAATTTGTTCACGGTCCGATGCAGAGACCGAGACAGGGGAAGATAAGACCTGTGGGTTATATTTTCACAGAGATTCCATTGGGATTCCAAAGAGATAGAACAAATCGAAGAGGGGATTAGAACGATCCTGTGAGTGGGTGATAGAGGGAGGTGGCTCGTGCCTGCGTCAGAGTGGTATCAGAGCTTGAATCTTTCTTGTATATTTCATGCAAGAGAAGCAGGGGATAAAGAGCACTCCGATACACGTCAAAGTGGTATCAGAGCGGGATTCTATTTTTATATTGCAGATAGAGGAGGCAAAAGGAAGACAGAGCACTGGAGGACTCTGTAAGGACTTGTTTGTAGGTAGGCAATAGTCCATAGACAGTCAGTAGGACTGTAATATGAAGTTGGACACACTCAAGATGCAGAGTGACAACAACCGATCTATCAGGGAGGTAGACAGACACAACGAGACGACTACTGAAGGCCGTAGGAAGAAGAGCAAAGCAGAAAAGCTTGAAGAAATGGATGAAGAGCTTGCTGATATAAGAGCAGAGATAGAAAGGCTTGAGTTAAAGATGCGGCAGGATAAGAAGCCAAGATGGGTGTATGATTGGCCCATGAAGAAGCCAAAGATGAAGTGGCCAGTCAGGGAGATGATGGTCATAAGACAACCTAGCCTGTTGAAAAGATGGCTGAGGTATGCTGAAAACCTTGAAGCCATAGAAGAAGAGATGGCTCAGATATGCGAACCAGAGACTGGGGAAAGTCTCAATGATTTGGAAATTGAATTGGGATCAGCTGAGGATCTCAAGAACTGCCAAGAGGGAAGAGAAGTAGAAATTCCCGTTTGCCAGGAGGGAAACAGATTGAGATCACTGCGGGATCTCATGGACTGTCAGGAGGACAGTGAGGGGATTTTACATTGCTAGCTGGGTAGTGAAAGGAGATCGCTGCGGCATCTTGAAGACTACTGGGAGGGCAACGGAAGCATCTTAGACTACCAGGTGGGAAGAGATGATCATTTGAGACTGTCTGAAGGTCTCATGGACTCGAAGGTGAGTTCAATTCAGCAAGGGTTGCTGATGAAGATGGGATCGGTTGATCTCATAGTCTGCTAGGAGGGTAGTGGAAGCATCCCATATTGCCAGGTGGGTAGGGATGAGCAGATGAGTTGGAATCAGCCGGAGGAGCTGACCGAGTAGATGAGACTGTCTAAGGGTCTCATAAATTCAGAAATAGAGTTGGATCAACAAGTGTAGCTGACAGAGGAGGAAGATATGAGAAATATTCTGATGATTGGGGGAATTGGAATATTCCTACCATTTTCCCAGGAGGAGGAAGAAGTTAGTGTTGTAGATGATGCGACAATAGCAGAAGAACAGTCACAGCTGACGATGACTGTCAGGAAAGAAGAAGAATTGGAGCAGGTGTTTGAGACTGCCCAAGCACAAGAAAAGAAGACGAAGAGGAGAATGAGCATTCAGAAGAATGTCTCAACATATTCAGTCAAGAAGCTGAAGAAGCTGTAGCACTGAAGCTAACAGCAGAAGAAGGAAAGGAGAGTGAGCATTCTGAGGAATGGCTCAATGAATTCAGCCAAGAAGCTGAGGAATCTGTAGCATTGAAGCTGATAGCTGAAGGAGCAGACGAAGAGGATGATGAGCATTCTGAGGAATGTTTCAATATTTTCAGCGAGGAAGCTGAAAAGATTGCAATAGGGGAGGTTTCATAAGAAAAATAAGAAGGGGCAGACAACATTTTCTTTGCTGATCTGTGGGAATAGATAGAAGCCCTAGAAGAGAGGGTAAAGGTACAAGGCCTGCACATCCAACAGGTAAAGTTGGAGACGGATGAAGAAGGCATGGGAGATCATGGTGATCTTCCCATGTGCAAAAAAATTTTGCAGCTGAGGAGACTATAAGAACAGGGCCAACCACTGGAGCAGCTGGATGTAGTGATCGAGGAGATCATGGAGCTGATGTTGAGATCAGCAGAGACTACCAGCAAGTAGAAGCTGGGCAGAAAAGAAGCAGTACCGACAGCAGTGCAGAAGCAACAACAGCAAGAGGATGGAGCAGATGAACAACTCCAGGTATTCGTTTGGGATCCAGGAGGATTTCCAACAGCTGAGAGGGGAATCTCATGAGCAGGAGCTCATGAATTTTGCAGCTGAGGAGTATGATGTAGGAGAATCTCTCCACGTCATCCAGCCAGCCAACTAGCCATGCTAGAGAATTCAAATCGCATGCTAAAAGAGAGGCGCAGCCTCATCTAAATATGAATTCAATGTAACTTTAATGTTTAAGTTGTTGAGCTAGGAAGCCGTGCCTTTATGTAGGCGTAGGTAGATCAGCTTTAATGCTAGATCGGTTGAGATCTAGATCCAGATGCTGGAATAGACAACCATTTATTGTAATTAAATAGGGTAGGTAGCTTGGAGGGAAGCGCTCAAAGAGCCCCCTCAGGTAAAAGAGATTTTTCAGATCTCATTTGAGAGGTTGTTGTAGAGAGTTAGGAGGTAGAAGAGTAGAGCCAGAGAGAGCTCGAGAACACCTTTGTAAATACAGACATTTGCCAATTTTAATTTAATATAGAAGCAGTTTTTCCTGCATGTGTTCTGTGTTATATGGATGTCTGTGTGTGTTCTTTCATATGCTGTGAATGCATGTGTGTTAGATTCACATTTGCAGGGAGTTTGTGTGATTTCAGTTGAGGGTCTTTGAGGTTTCATGCCAGGAGGGCATGACAGAGTTCTGTGGACTCTGAATACCAGTGCACGGATGCACTTCTGAACACTGCGAGGTTCAGACAAAGGCATACTGAGGCACAAGAGCTGAATCAACAACTCAGAAGAAAGACCTTTGAGGTTGCTGAACACCTCAGTAGGCAAGACTGTGTGGGAGAAGACACAGTTGTAGACAGAATATCTTAGGAGTTCTGTAAAGCTCTGCCAAGTGGGCATTGAGAACAGGCACAAGGTGCAGTTGGAAGAACTCTGCTAAGAATTAGAAGAAGAAAATAGAATCATTGAGGATTCTGTGAAGCTCTGCCAGGTGGGCATTGAGTAGGTGCAAAGAGTGCATTGAATAAGGAACTCTTCTGTGAGTTCAAAGGAAGTAGAATCACTGAGGATTCTGAGAGCTCTGCCAGGTGGGTATTGAGCGGGTGTATAGGTGCACAAGAGGAAGACATAATTGTTGAACATTCTATGGAAGATAAACTCTGCCAGGTGGGCATTGAGGCTGTGTGCAGGTAGGCACAAGAAGAGAAGAAAATAACTCTTTGAGTTCTGGAAGTTAGAGGAAGGATCCACTGAGTGAACCTTCACAGGGTTACTGAACACCCTAAAATCCAAACCAGAGGTTGTTGGAGCAAAAGGATCCAGGAGATCATCCAAACATTCTCCATTTGTGGGAGAAAGGAACAAGGACGAATTTCTGTAGAGGTCAAAGCTATAGGAGAAGCTCGGGACAGATAGCACTTTGCGTGCGAGGAATTTGCAGAGGCGCAGAGGTCAAAAGAATCCTTTGAGGATTTGAAGGAAGAAAGCTTAGGAGGAGTTAGCGTTTCATACGCATGGCGAGGTTTGAAGTTGAAGAGCTCGCAGAGGAGAGACGAGACAAAGGTCGAGGCCTTTGAGGAATTTGAATTTTTCTTCCAAGATTGGGAAGAGAGAACAGAAGCTCAAGAGGAGAAACAACAACCGTCAGATCGGTTGGGAATTAGATCTGGACCATTGGTGTTCGCGTCCAGGGAGAAGCCGAAGGAGTGTAGGGAAGGAGAACGGACCAGAGCCGTTAGATCTGGTTCAGGATCGCCGTCAGCCATTTGATCAGGCAGAAGTTGCATAGGAGTTAAGTCCTAGTGAGTAGAGGAAATTCCCAAAGAGGCATCGGGATATTGGAGCATCAGGGTTTCAGAAGTCCAAAAACTCAAGACCTTTCAAGTCTTGAAACCCCGAGAAGAAGTCCTAGCCGTGGATCTCACGGTGGACACGCGTCAGAAGATCTGAGAGGAGTCGGGGTTCGACATTTCAGGAATCCCGGGGACAAAGAAATTGTTACATCAGGAATCGCGATCCCGCGATATTCGAAAAGGTGATGAGGAGGTAGCGACATGGAAGGGTCAATCCTCATGTGCATCGGGAATCGATGGTTTGTGATTCTTGGAAATCATAGCAGCAAGAATCGCGAAACTCCGAAACGCGATTTCCCAACAGGCTAAAAGAGTGGGGGCCACATGAGTGGGCATGGAGGATAGGTGGCATACTATATCAAGGTTCAGTAAAAGGTAAGTCCTGAAAACCCTGGTATTAGGATTCATGATCCCGCGAAGTCCGAAGTTCTGACAAGGAAAGTCGACTATCGATGTTTGAGTCATCGGGATATCGGGGATTCCCGTGACAAGTTGTTTATGCGCTTTGGAATCATGAACTGCGAAACCCCGACGAGAAGTAAGGCTACAATCATGGGGTAATGGTTGTATGGACCCAGAATACTAGCCCAAGGGGACTAGCGGAAGTTGGAGCGTGTCAGGAGTCGGAGGATCGCGGATCCAAAGAGTGAGTGTATTTGGACATTGAAAATTCCGAAACCCTGATAGGAACCTATGACATCGGTCATATGAAGGCAGGTCATGTGGACCAATGAAACAGTTAGGAGGGGCTGAGAAAAAAGGGTGCATCGGCAAATTGTCTCATCGGTGATCGGGGATTGAAGAGTACAGGGACTCTCGACGACGGGGAACACAAAACCCCGAAACTTGATATTACTTTCCCTGTGGAGAATTTGTTCACGGTCCAGTACAGAGACCGAGATAGGGGAAGAGAAGACCTGTGGGTCATATTTTCACAGAGATTCCATTGGGAGTCCAAAGAGCTAGAACAACTCAAAGAGGGGATTAGAACGATCTTGTGAGCGGGTGCTAGAGGGAGGTGGCTCGCGCCTACGTCAACATACAACTCTTTATCATATGTAGGATAATTAACAACAACTTGGTTAAAAGTCTCAGAGTGGTAACAGATAGGATTACGATATTGCATCAATACTGCACCCATGGCGTATCCATTGGCATCTATCTCGATCTCAAAAGGCTGTTGAAGATTCAACAGTGCTAGTACTGGTGTGGTACTGATCTTCTCCTTCAAAGTGTCGAAAGATTTTTGTTGCTTTCCGTCCCACTGAAAAGTATTCTTCACACTGGTTAAGGCATGCAAAAGAGCTGCTATAAAGGAGAATTTTGAAATGAACCTCATCCAATAATGGACTGCACCCAAGAAGCCCCAGATCTACTTCACACTTTTTGGCTCATGCCAATCAATTTTGGAAGGATCGATCTTCAACTTTCCTCCTCCCATGATATGACCTAAGTATACAAGTGAAGTCTTGCAAAATTCACATTTAGACATTTTCACATACAACTTTTCCCTTTGCAAGGTATCCAATACTTTCTTTACATGCCTCACATATTCATCCCAAGTCCTGCTAAAAACAAGAATGTCGTCTAAATATGCAATCACAAAGTCATCTAGGAAAGGCCTGAATACCTCATTCATCACATGCATGAGAGTTACTGGAGAATTACAAATCCCAAACGACATAACTAACCATTCAAACAGTAGCAAATTTTGGTCATTTTGCGACGACTATTTCGACGCTCTTGCGACGTTATGTCGTGGATATTGTGACAAATCTTGGGTCTCCCAAACGTCGCTTCACCTGACACAACATTGCAAGAGCGATGACACTAGGGAGTTTTCACAAAAGCGACAAAGAAGAAATACTATCGTTAGAACGACTAAGTAGGGAAATCATCGAATGAGAGACAAAGGAGGGAAATCATTGCAAGAGTGACTAGCGATGAAAATTGTCGGAAATGAGACAATGTAGAGATATCGTCAAACGAGTGACAGGTTAGAGAGATCGTTGCAAGAGCGACCATAAAGGTAGATCATCGCACGCCTGACAATATAGGCATATTGTCACAAGATCGACAAGCGAAAGAAAGTTTGCGACGAATCAACTATCGAAGGGATTGTCGCAAGCACGATGAGAACAGGGTATACTGTGACAAAATTTCTATACAATTTTTCATAATTTGTATAGCACTTTTGTTACAATATTTCTTGAGGCCGTCGCTCTTGCAATGACATATATTTATTTAAAAAAAAATAAATTGATTTTGAGCAAAAAAAATAAAATTTGATTTTTGGGCCAATTATAAAAGGATTTTTGAGCAAAAAAATTCTCAAACATCTATAACATTTACTAATAAAAATTAAGGAATAAAACACAAGTACAATATTGAACTACAATATACCCTAATAAATACTAAACCATATAAAAAACTATATACAGTGAAAACAATTAACAACCAATCATTTAAAAATAATGGTGTTTTTAAGCACAAGGAAGGAAATGTTCTCGAATTTACAACGGTGCCATTAGTCATTTTGTTGTACTTATGATACTAGCGCACAACTTCCTGCTCTATTTTCACCTTTTAGATTTTTTAACTTATGTTTTGATATGAATCTGAACAACGATTTGATATTTCAAATCTGATATGAAAGACAACAATGACAAGTCTATCATCTAGGCTTCCATATTTTACTCAACTTGTGTACTAAAGTGGATGAATGATGAAACAATAGTCCGAAAAGTCAAAGATATTATTTTCTGATGTTAGTTTCCTTTCCTGTTTCTTGAGACTTCCCCATTTCCTAGAGTTTCCCACATTTTGTGTTGTTTTCTGTAAGATGTCTAGCCCATGTTTCCTTCTCTGGGTGGGTTCCATTTACAATTCAAGGACACTGACAGTTGTAGATAAATAATAAAACAATATTTTCCATAACAAATGAAAAATTTAAATTTATATCTGGCAGGGCACATGTAGAACCAAGACATAATATTCTATTTAACTATCCAGATTATGAATCAAGAGTTGCACACAAAGAAAAAGAAAGCCATTTCCAAAACTCAATATTCTTGTCAATGACAAGTCGGGAATCAATTATAGTTGTGTAGTGGATAACTGCATTGACATGACCTTCTTTACATTGTTTAAAGATGACTAGATCAAAGTTAAAAATGACAATTAAGGTTTAACATGGTTTCACATATAATTAACATCCCATTATAAAAATTGGAGTGCATTGATGGGGGTCATAAATAAACAAAATTAGTGATTTTAAAGGGAAGCACAACTTTTGGGTGGTATATCTACACTATATGCATGCACATAATGGGGGAAATTCTATGATAACCTCTTTTGGTCAATTTCAAGGTTTAATTAGGTCGATTCCAACAAGTTTGAGGTCATGTGATGATGGAAAGGGGATTCACATGAGGTTTATGAATGCGAATTGTGATGTATTCAAGTGTAACTACTAAAAATGGTGCAAGTGAGCAATTTTAAGGTGATAACACCCTCATCCTCAAGAATATAGCCTATTGATGAATGCCACCTACAATTATACATGTGTAGGATTTGTCAACTATTTTGGGTGAAACAAGGTGCTATGATTTCACACTAAGGAGGTCATCCAAGTGAAGTTGTTGCATGGATAGAGTGTTGGTAAGCATGTGAAACATATGAAAATTGTTTCCATGCTAAGAACCAATTAGTCCTAGTAGAAGGAGGTCATTCACACATCCTCTTGTGGAATTGCTACATGATATCATATCTTGTTGGATTCACATTGAACAATAAAACTATAATTCTACTTGGATTCGTTAACTTCCAAGATAGATTGTATCCAAGTCTGAAAATGCAAGATACTTGCACTCTAAAGATGGGAATGAATTCTGAGTGAAGAGTTGGATATTAATATTTCTTAGAGCTTAGAGTAAATGAGGATACTTTTGTAATGAAGGAAAAATAAATCTAGGAACTAGAGATAAATCCATAGAAAGAAGTCGAGCCAGTAACGGAATCCAACATTCATAGTTAGATGCATGTTCAAGAGAAACAAAAAGATGGCACATTGTTCTAGATTGGTCCTCTAATATTTTGGAGAACAAAAATACTCTCAATGGGGAGGCCTAATTTGAAATGGATCTGAACACGGGAATGATTGTAAGAATCAATACCTACAAGTGCAATTTAAAAATTAATGAAGGTTATATAATAAAGGACAATGCAAATTTTATAAATTAAATGAGACAAATAAAGAAAAGTAAAACAAAATAAAATAGAAAAATGAAAATAGGAGCAAAAAAGAGAGAGAGAGAGCAATGGGAAATAAAAGGTCAGTCTCTTGGCCTTCCCATTACCCCCAATATCTCCTATTCGTCCTTGTGACACGACTCTCAAAGGGTATTTTGGCCAAAGAGGAAAGTCTACACAAAGATCCATGAGTTACATTGTAACCAAAGATTCTCAAAATGAGAATTGAGTAACCATTGAAATTTGTTTTTCCCATTTGGGTTTCTAGAGTAAAATTTATGTCATTGTGTGACATCTCATTTATGTTAAATTAATGGAATATAAGTTGGATTGGAGTTTAATTAAAAGAACAACCAATGTCCTATAAAAAAGTTACTAAAGATGAGATACTAACATGCTATGTCTCATATGCAATATGTAGAAATGATGGAGGAACTAGTGAGGGCAATGGATCCACTTGATAAGATCCCTTTGGCATATTAGTAGTATGTGGTTTTAGTGTGGGATGCAGGAGGAAACAATGTTACCCTTGTGGATCCCTTTGGAATATTAGTAGATGATCCCTTTGGCATATTAGTAGTATGTGGTTTGAGCAAATTTGGTGGTAGTGAGAACTCTTGAGTAGAATCGAGATTTCCTTGATTGTTATGTGGGACTTCATATTTCCATTAGAGGAAATTTCAACTCAAAATGGCCCTCCTAAGGAAAAATCAATAAATTGATAAAATAATGCCATGTAGAATGTTTTTTAATATATTAATTCTATATTTTACTTTTATCAAAGATGCCCAAAATTATTTCACTTTTATCAAAGATGCCATGAATATCTATTTTATATTAAATCAATATTTATGAGGATGAATTAAATGGAATTAAATCATTTGAACGATGTGTTGCTGGATGTGTTAGTACACGTTGTATATTTATGAGGATGAATTAAATGACATTAAATCATTTGAACGATGTGTTGTTGGATGTGTTAGTACACATTGTAGGTGCTTCAAGAGATGCAGGGGAAGTTACAACAAACGACGAGGGATCCTCTCAACCCTTCTTCATCCACCACTGTTCACAAAAATTGGCGCAAATGTGCCATGGATTGGAAACCTTTCTCTTATCGGCCATAATTGGCAAAAAATGACGCGAGTGGAATTGGATTGGAAACCCTTCTCTCATGTTTTCAATTTTTCCTTGAAGATATCATGCATTTATTGTTCAAATTTAGCCGATCGTAGATCGATGGCCCTGGTTCTCTTAAAAAATTCACGGGTTCCAATGGATATCTCCAAAAATCCATCCAAATTTCATGGTTTCAACTGGATCTCTCTAAATTTCCATCCAAATCTGGTTCCTCGGCCATTGATGACAAACATTGGTGCGGATGCGATCGAAATGGAAACCCTCAAATTTCATATTTTGGAGGTAAATGATCATTTTTTTGTGGGTTTAAATTATTTTTGACTTCTATTTAACCTTTTGTTTGAACCCCATTTCATTCCATGGTGGTCAGTCTATTCAGTGTTCAACTGGAAGTGAGCAGTTTTTGGCCGGTTTCAACTCAGAGGGTTGTTATGTACAAAATTATTTGGTCCAATTGATACCTTTCTCAAACACATGACATGTTTCTTCTGATAGGTATGTTTGTTATTGTTCTTTCACTATTTATTTTGTTTCTTTGGAAAATTATATCCAACTTGAAAATTACAATTCATTTTTAAGTGATGGTGGGGGAAACTACTTGGGATTTGAGGATTTTTTGTATAACCAATAAGCAAGACAAGAAGCCATGGTGGTATGGTGTATTGTGTGTAAGACTGTCCATTGCTACTATATACCTCCTTTCTTGAAAAACTTCAATTTTCTCAGCTTTCTTGGATGTTGATAATTATCGTTGTTGAAAATTGAGAAAGGTTGAATATGACATATTCTTTTGAGAAGAATAACTCCCTCTCAACTATAAAAAAATATTTGCATGTTCTCATGTATATCTCAATAGGTAAAAAGAGATTAGACATGATCACGCTTCCTTTGTTTCAAGTATAACATAAAAATTGTTTCTTTTTTGAGGCTAATAAGAAGTTTCAAAATCTTTGTAATCAAGGCTATCTTGGAATAAATTTTCTCATATGTCTCTTTCCTCATTCAGCTGAAGAGAATGCATTTGTAATCCCTACAAAGAATCACCACTCACAAGACCCACATAGGATGTGCTATTATGTAACATTGTGCAAGATATATCGTGCCATTGCCATTTTTAGATAAAGTATACCCTTCAAGATATAGTGATTGTTCACCATCCAAGTGAAGCCCTTGATTAGATAAAACACCACTAGCTTTCTCCCCGAAATTTCCTCCATTTATCCATATATGGTCAAACTTTAACAGTTTATGGTCATTAAGACATCAAATAAACAATTGGAATTTTTTCCATCTACTTTAATCCCCTCTAATGCATCACTTGCTTTGGAAAATTGCTCAATAACATATGAAAATTCCTCAATAGAAAGGGTAGAATATACCATGGATACACTCCCTTGGTGAACATGTAATGGGAAACCATGCAACAAGGAGCTCAAAAAACATTTTTTCGGGTTCCTTGTGTTCTATTTTCTCTCAATTAATCCTAACTTTGTCAAATTTCCAAGTGCATACTTCATAAGCTTAAATCTAGCTCCTAATCTCCCCAATAGTTATTCCTTCTTCAACTTGTCCAAGCCTACAAGAAGCTACAGATTTAGTGAAAACTGTGCATCACTTTTGCATTCTTTTCTGTCCAGAAAAAAGGTGGAGTCTTTTCATAGTGCACTCACATCCATGCTCAAAGGGGATGTCAAAATCTTCAGCGAAATATTTTCTTGTCCGTATTCCAATACACAAACTAATTGCTCAGAAAGTGTGAGTAATGAATTATATTTAGACCTCTACTCTATCCTGAAAATATCCTCTCTTGAAACTGTGGTCTTTCTCAAAGACACATTCCTAAGAAGGTGTCTAGATTTCTGAAAGGAAGAGTGTACACTATATACCTCCTTGCTTGAAAACTTCACTTTACTTAGCTTTCTTGGATGCTGATAATTATTGTTATTGAAAATTGAGAAAGGTTGAATATGATATATTCTTTTGAGAAGAATATCTCTCTCTCAACTATCCAAAAATATTTTCATGTTTTCATGTATATCTCGATTCTCAATATATAAAAAAATATCAACCATGATCAAGCTTCCTTTGTTTCAAGTATAACATAAAAAATGTTTCTTTTGTGAGGCTAACAAGAAGTTTCAAAATCTTTGTAATAAAGGCTATCGTTGAATAAACTTTTTCATTTGACTCTTTCCTCAATTAGCTGAAGAGAATGCAACAAATCCCTACAAAAAAACGCCACTCACAAGACCCACATAGGATGGGCTATTATGTAACATTGTGCAAGAGATATCATGCCATTGTCATTCTCAGAGAAAGTATACCCTTCAAGATCTAGTGGTTGTTTACCATCCAAGTGAAGTCCTTTATTAAATAAAACACCAATAGCTTTCTCCCCTAAATTTTGTTCATTTATCTACATATGGTCAAACTTTAAATTTTAAAGTTTATGGTCATTAAGACATCAAACAAACTACTGAAATTTTTTCCATCCACTTTAATCCCCTCTATTGCTTCACTTGCTTTGGAAAATTGCTCAATTGAATACAAAAATTCCTCAATAGAAAGGGCAGAAAATCCCATGGATACACTCCCTTGGTGAACATGTAATGGGAAACCATGCAAGAAGGAGCTCAAAAAAGGTTTTTTCAAGTTCCTTTTGTTCTCTTTTCTCTCAATTCCTCCTAACTTTGTCAAAGTTCCAAGTACATACTTCAGAATCTTAAAGCTAGGTCTTAACTTTCCCAATAGTTATTCTTGCTTCAACTAGTCCAAACCTACCATAAGCTACAAATATAGTGAAAACTGTGCATCAATTTTTCATTTTTTTCTGTTTGGAAAAAAAGGTACATGTTTTCGTAGTGCCCCCACATGCATGCTCAAAAGGGCTGTCAAAATCTTCAGCAAAAGGCTTTCTTGTCTTTATTCCAATACACAAAAAAACTAATTCCTCAGAAAGTGAGTAATGAATTATATTTAGACCTCATACTCTTAGTTCTTGAGGCTACATAATAGATAGGTTGGTACACTCCAAGGTTAGTTTTTGATATTGCCTCTTATCATTGAGCATTATGGGAAAAATTATTGGTTGAATGAGAATTTGCTTCAACATTGCACATTGAACAATTTTTAAAATTATCAAGATAATTTCTTGGTGTCATAATTCCTTACTTGCACATATTATAATAAAATGTTTTGATTCCCCACCTTCTAAGGTATCAAAGGGAGATCATATTTCCGATTCAGGAACTTGGGGAGCTCCCTTTCAACATTTTTCGTTACCCTAATCAGAATTGTCTTGCCTTCTTTATGAGGGAATTATTTGGACACAAATCTTAATATCTCCATTTCCCATCCCACACAAGCCTTTAGGAGAATCATCTCATACTTCTAGGTTTCCCTAATTGGGATAAGAAACGGCAAGTAGAGATTCACGAGACTTTAGATTTTAGATTAGTGTGACCTTGTGTTACCTCTCGACTCCCCCAAGGGGTCAACCTACCCCCTTGAGACCCATGAGGAGTTTTTTTCTCTAGGATACAAGGTGTACACAATTAGATTAGTAGAGAATTTAGCTATAGTTAGTCCCAGAGTTGGGCTCTCTCTAGCTAGCTCACTACCCCTCAGGTTTGCTCGAGTATCCAGGTTTCCATCTGTAGTTTCTTCCCCAAATTCTTGGATGTGAGGAGAGTTGAGATTCCTCACATTCAGTGTGTCCTCATCAGTTTCAAAATCCCTGTTTTTAAATTCCCCAACTTTTTCATACTCTTTTATGGCACCAATAGTGATATGATCCACTTCTATTGTCGCATCAGTGGCTGGAATTTTCTGTGATTGTTTATTACGTTCTGCTATTGGCAATTTTTCTTATCAAGGTTGTTTGACATTTATAAAAAAAAAATGTGTCCAATTATATATGTCACAAAATAGGCATTTCAAGTTGTGTCCGACTCATGTATATTGTCTTCCAATGATGGAGTCATCACAATTCGTTGCATGTGAGCATCTTTGCTATCTAAGTCATCCAATTTTTCATAATTACGGATTTTAGCTGTGCTATATTTTATGCCATCTGCCAATGCATTGACATCAACAACGTGTACTTCTATTGTTGTATAAGTAGCATGAGGTGCATATGAGTCTTCTTGATGTTCTTCTCTTGTATTTGTTTGGGTTGTTTTTATTGTGCATTCTCTTGTACACAATATTTGACAATTTATTTCATGGCATCAATAATTGCAGTTAAGTTTGATTTGTCAGGATGTTCAAAAGATGGGCATACAACTGTTTATTGTGATTGAGCATTTATTGTTTCTATAGTTTTATCGCCTCAGCTCCTACGTTGTTTAAACTTCAAACATTTGCTCCATATGCATCAGCTATGCTCCATCTTTTCGGGATATCACAGCACAAGCCAAATTCAATATGTATTTTGCAGAGCTTCAACTCATGATGGTCTACTCCTTTTAGCATCTTTTGTTTAGTAACCTTGCAATCCCTACACAGAGTATGAAGTTTGGAGAACTGCTGAAATTATGCAATTGGAGACTGCAAGGCCCTGAATATCTAGGAAATGATGTACACCAATCTAATATTTGAATGTTACTGGACATGCTGTATACTGTATTCCTCAGACACAATCACTTAGACATCAACCACCTTAACCATGGAACAGACTGAAAATCATTGCTTTACATGGATGGGTAATACTCTCGCCAAAAGAAGAAAGCTGTAACACATCTGTAATACTGTTGGACAAAATAGTTTGAACTTCTCAACACATGACTTTCAACTTTCCTGTGAAGGTGACTAGTCTGCCATGTCATCTGGTTTTCAAACAAGGTAAAAAAATGTTTCCAACATTCTTCCTTTACGTCCATTGATGGATAACATACAGGTTGGAAGCTTCAGGTGCCATTTTCAGGCTTTATTCCTTGATCACCTTTTAATTCATGACTGCACGGGTGTGTTGGATGATTAACAAATGAAGATGTATTTATTATCCTGGAGAATGTGTTAATCATTCATAGAAACACCTAACCCTATTATCCAAGTAGATTTGTGAGTCTCACCACTTGCTTCCCCAATATGATGTTAAACAATTTTGAAACTAAAACTATTGAGGCTATTTGATACATCTCATGAAGGGCACTAAAGCTTGAAAGGTTTCTAAGATTAAGTAGATAAAAGCTGGGTAAACTGGAACTGGAATGGACTGGTTCGGCCTGCTCAACACTCCCAACATGAAGTTGGGCCTAAAACTGGACCAGTTGCTGGTTCGTCCAGATCCCAATCGGAAGTGGTTCGGACCCACAGTGACCCAAATCACGGAAAAAGAGGCATAAAAACATAATATAAGGGGTAAAAAAATAAAAATCCCAACCCTAATTGAAAGTAATATATTCACCCCTACCCCTACATGCTATATAGTAATATACATGTGCAAACTTGTCATATTTGGTGTCTAATGGTGTGTATACATACACATATACCTATATATAGGTAATAGGTGTTAAATATATTGTATCCTCAACAGACTAACCGTACACTGCCAGCTGTACTAGACATTTGTACTTTCTATTTTTGTATTGCTTGAGCATATATAAGCTCAGCTATTTCCTATTGTAGGTCTCTCACTCTTCAGTTCTGTGCTGTACTTCTTCATACATTTGAATATACTATTCTTTTCTCTCTGCATTTCTCTATCCTTCAGAATTTATCATGGTATCAGAGCTACAACAGTAAGCCTCTTCACACAGTCGGAAGAGCAACACGATCCTCACAGCGCAGAGCTTACATGCATCTTGAGAGAACGCGACACAGTTATTTCACAAGGCTTGGAAAGCTGTCTCCACTACTCTTTAAAGATCACCGTAAGAAGCTTGCGGAGGAAGCAGAGCGTAAAGCGCTCGAAAGATCCTGGACGAAGAGAACGCAGAAGAAGAAACAGTAAAGATTCTTGTAATATTCTCAAGAATCGTCAAAGAGTGACGAAGAAAAGCTAGAGGAGGCGAGAAATTTTAAAGAACTCGTAAATTTCCCTCACATATGTTAAAGATTGAAGCGCAGAACAAGTATTCGTGAAATTCTTTCAAATCTTTGAAAGATTCACGAATCTTTTCTTACGCAGGAGAAAATTCCGTTAAATTCGGGAAAGATCGCATCAAACACGCAAAGAACAACCATTAAGGTTGCAAGATTCACCTTGCGAACATATCTGAGGCGGGAAACCAGTCCAGAAGGGACAAGGAGAGCATGGAAAAGGAGAAAGCATTTCAGCCGTCGGATCTTACGCAAAGGACCGACAGCCGTTAGATCAGCAAGAAGTTGCACGACGATTAGTCGTGTGGAGCGCACAAGAGGTTTTTTCACTTGTGAAATCCCGATGTCATATTGACCGTTCATTAAGAGACACGTGGCGAGATCCTATTCCATCGCAAAATCAGGAATCGGGAGTTGGACGAGCGAAAGACTCAGCTCTCCAAAAACTCCGATACGCGAAATCACAAAATCCCGAAACGATCACAACCGTCCGTTTGTCAGGACACGTGGCGAGCATCGCAGCGCCCGTCGACATTTCGGCATTCGGGGTTTCAAGTTGTCAAAGAAACTTGACATCGCAACTTGCGAAATCGCGATACGCGAAATCCCGATAAGATCTCAGCCGTCCATTTTGGCCGGACACGTGGTGGACATCGAGGCCACTATCGGCATTCGGGGTTTCACGTTGACAGAGATATGGAGCATCGCAAGTCGCGATATGCCGAGGACGCATCAGGACCGTCCATCTATCCTGGACACGTGGCGTAAATCCGAGGACTCGGAAAAGTTCCGAAAAGAAACGCGCCATCGACAATATCAGGATTCGGGAAATCGCGAAACCTGAGAACAAGAGATCGGGTTTCTTTCCAGTGAAATCCCCGACGCAAATCTGAACCGTTCATCTTTGAAGGACACATGGCAGAAATCAAAGCTTTCGGGAAAAATCCCGATAAGCGATTTCATCGGCTTTTCGGGATTCGGCAAATCGAGGATCCAGGGGACGAGAAGTCCGAAACATTTCAAATCACGATATCTCGAGGAGAAATCAGGACTGTCCATCTGTTAGGACACGTGGAGGCGATCAAAGCTATTCGGGAAAAGTCCCGACAAGAAAAGGTCATCGGCATTTCGGGATTCGAGAGACCAAGAGGTCGCACCTTTGAATCACGAAATCGCGAGGAGAGATCACGACCGTCCGTCTACAGGGCCACGTGGCAGCAATCAACGATATCGAGAAAAGTCCCGAAACGAAGAACGCCATCGGAAAATCGACGATTGTGGATTCGAGGAGTCAGAAACACTCGACATAAGAACTCGCAAAATCCCGATTTGCGAAATCCCGATTTGCGAAATCCCGATAAGATCTGGACCATCCGATCACTGCAGATCTGGATCGTTGAAAAGTCCAAAGGCGATTTTTAGCATTTCGGCGATTTGTAAGCCAAAGAAACGGGA
>JZKD02S0000002.1:1392864-1434566 GCA_000966675.3 Picea glauca
TATCTTACAGCAACTAGGCCTGACATAATGTATGCAGCTAGCCTTGTTTCCAAATTCATGGAATCACCCAAGGATTCACACTGGAAAATGGCAAAACGAATTTTGAGATATGTAGAAGGAACATTACATTTCGGCTTATGGTACACTACATCTGATTGTAATCAACTCTCTGGTTACACAGACAGTGACTTTGCAGGCATCCTGGATGACAGGAAAAGCACATCAGGCTATGTTTTTAAACTGGGCACGAACCTGATTTCATGGGCATCGAAGAAGCAGCCAATAGTATCAATATCTTCTGCAGAGGTAGAGTATGTTGCAGCTACCTCAGCTTCTTGTCAAGTTGTATGGCTCAGAAGATTATTGAAAGACATGTCACAAATAGAGAAGGATCCAACTCCTATCTTCTGTGACAACACATCAGCAATTGCATTATCCAAGAACCATGTGTTCCACAAGAAAAGTAAACACATTGACACTCGGTTTCATTTCATACGCGAGCTTGTCAATAATGGTGACATTGCACTACAATTTTGTGGTTCTCGAGATCAGCTTACTGACATCTTCACTAAGCCACTAGGAAAGTCAGTTTTTGATTTCCAGAGATAGCACTTAGGCATAGTCAGTGCTGCTGATTGTAACTGTTGAGTCTAAGAGGGAGTGTTAAATATATTGTATCCTCAACAAACTAACTGTACACTGCCAGCTGTACTGGACAGATGTACTTTCTATTTTTGTATTGCTTGAGCATATATAAGCTCAACTATTTCCTATTGTAGGTCTCTCACTCTTCAGTTCTGTGCTGTACTTCTTCATACATTTGAATATACTATTCTTTTCTCTCTGCATTTCTCTGTCCTTCACAATTTATCAATAGGTATACATATTTTTATTATTTATTAAATTTTTCATATTTTATATTTATTTTAGTTAACAAGTTCAACAACCAATTCAACGGCTGGTTCCAGTTCCAGTCCAGTCTTATCCTTGTCTGGTTCTGGTTCCGATTCCAGCCTTTAAAACAATGGATACTATGCTCCACCACCTAGCGGGAAAATTTAGAACATAAATAACTAGTTGAGGAATGCTTATTCTATTTGATTGATTCCATTTGGAGAGGATAGCATTATTAAGGTGTTTTGTAAAGATCGGAGATTTTAGATATTATTTTTCAGTTTTATGAGAAGTCTGACAAGTGGCATATATACCTGTCTATTATCATTTCTTGAGATTGTCTATGTTTTCCCAATGAAAAAAAATTGAAATCGTAAACTTTTCCATTATATAAGGAAAAAATTTACATTACATAAGTTCTTCATCCCAAAGGGAGAGGTATGGACTGATAATCATACAAGAAGATTCAGCTGAAATCATAATTTTCTATACGTCATTATTGACATATATGTCTATTTTACTGTCGCGTTACTCTCACCATTGACATTTTCCTCTTCGAGGTCGAAAAAAAGGAGTAATCAGACATTTATCAGTTCTACATTCAATATTGTCACAACCTCATCAAGAATAATTCAAACTATACCTGTTAAATATAATGTAACCTCAATAGGCTGACTGTACACTGCCAATTGTCCTGGCCAGCTGTACTTTCTATTCTTGATTTGCTTGAGCCTATTTAACTCAGCTATTTCCCTTTGCATAGGACTTACTTCTTCATTAACTCTTCTCATTGTACTCTTCTTCATATATTCTAATATATTGTTTTCTGTTCTATTCTTTTCTCTCTGCATTTCTTGCTTCACAATTTATCATGGTATCAGAGCTTCAGTAGTAAGCCTATTCACATAGGCTGGAGAGAAACACGATCCTCAAATAGCGTAGAGCTTCACGGACCTTGAGATAATTTTGACACAGACTTTTCACAAGGCTTGGAGAGCTGTCCGTTATACTCTCGAAAGATCCTCGCAGGAAAATTCCACGAGGAAGAAGACCGTCATACGCTCAAAAGATCAGCGTAAGAAGCTCACGTGCCAAAGCAGAGCGTACAACGCTCGAAAGATCGAGGAAGAAGATAGTGCAGAAGAAGAAACTTTAAAGATTCTTGTACAATTTTCAAGAATCATCAAAGAATTCACGAAGAAGAGCTTCAGAAGGTAGAAACGTTGAAGATTTCACGGAATTCCTCCAAATCTGTGAAAGATTGCTGCAAAAGGCAACATCGTTTAAAGATTTTTGGAAATCGCTCAAATCTGTCAAAGATTGTAGCAGAGAACAAAGAACTTGTAAAATTCTTTCAAATCTTTGAAAGGTTCACAATTTTTTCTTCCGCAGGAGAAAATTCCTTCAAATCCAGCAAAGATCGCGTTTAACGCGCAAAGAATAGCCATTGCAGCCGTAATATTAGTCCTGTGAACGGATCCAGAGTGGGAAACCAGTTCAGAAAGGACGAAGAGAGCGCAGAAAAGACGAAAGAATTTCAGCCGTCAGATCTTGCACAAAGGACCGACAGTAGTTGGATCAGCGAGAAGGTGCATGAAGTTTAGTCCTCTGAAGCGCACAGGAGAAATTTCGACTTGTGAAGTTGTGAAATCCCGAAATCATTTGCATTGTCCATCAAGAAACACGTGGCGAGATCTCGACATTTTGCTGACTCGCAAGGTGTAAAGGTTAGAAGACTGTCGTGAGAATTCACGAATCGCGAGATCACGAGCTATTCTGGACCATTGGATCGCAAAAGATCATGAGCCGTCGATTTTATCCCATTGCAAAATTGGGAATCAGGATTTGGATGAGCGAAGAAGACTGCTCTCCAAAACCCCAATACGCGAAATCCCGACATCGCAAATCGTGAAATCTTGAAAAGATCACAATCATCCATTTGTTCGGACACATGGCGAACATCGAGGAAACCATCGACATATCGACTACCGGGGTTTCAAGTTGACAGAGGATTTCTGTCATCGGGTGTCGCAAGTCGCGAAACGACGAGGAGTGTCCATTGAAAGGGAACGTGTGGCAACAATCAAGGCCTTCAGGGAAAGTCCCGAAAGGAAAATGCCATTGACATTTCGGGAATCGACTTTTTGGGAGTCGAGAGACCAAGTGGTCACGTGTTTGAGTCGCAAAACCTCGAAAGCGACTGCGGTCATATTAGGAGAAGTCATGTGGACTAGAGGTATAGCCCAAGGGGCTAACTGAAGTTAATGCCATTTTGACAAATCGACATTTCGGAGTTTGTGGTTTCGAAAACTCTGGGATAACAGTTCTAAACCCGCGAAATAACAAATCGTGAAATCCCGATAGGATCTGGACCATTGAATTGTCCAAAGGAAAATCTCGGCATTTTGGCAAATTGAAAGACAAAGAACCGAAAAAGCCTGTAGCGCTTTAACATCAAGGCGCGTGGTCACATTGCACGGTGACTAAGGCCAAAATCAAGGCCGATAAGCTCTCTTCGGCCATCGGCAAATCGACGTTTTGGTGATAAGAGGTTGGCGAGACAAGAGATCAGAGGACTTGTATAATGAAGCCCCGACGTCAGAATCGCGAAGCCAAAAACTCGTGAAATCTTGAACGCAGAGTTCTAAAGTCACTGCAAATTATACGCAGGAGACAGGTAAGTAAGAAATTTGTTTTTGTTTTGTTCATATATATATATATATATATATGGCATCGTCTAACAGTTTAGGACCAACTCAGGGTCCGATTCTTCTTGGAAAGAACTATGAGTTCTGGTCTCTTCGGATGAGATCATTCTTGCAAGCACAAGAATGATGGGATCCAGTGGATCTTGGATATGTGGAACTAGATCCAGCAGACCTGTCCGCCATAACTAATCAGTAGAAAAGTGCTCAGGCAACGCAGAGAAATAGAGAAAACAAAGGAAAATTCTGGATTCAAAATTCTGTGGATGATTCAATTTTCTCAAAAATCACAGGTGCTAGTACTTCAAAACAGGCTTGGGACATCCTTAAATCTTCCTATCAAGGAAATGACAGGGTCAAAACAGTTAAACTGTAGACCTTGAGGACGCAATTCGAGACCCTAAGGATGACAGAGTCTGAAAATGTGGATTAGTTCATGACCAGAGTCATGGGCATCGTGAACCAGATCAGATTGACTGGTGAAACCATCACTGATCAATGCATTGTTGAGAAAATCCTCAGAAGTTTACCAAAGAAATTCGAAATGGTTGTAATAGCAATCCTTGAATCCAAGGATCTGTCAAGTTTTTCAACAGATGAACTAATTGGTTCTCTGGTGACACATGAGACCAGACTGCATCTCACAGATGAGTCAATCTCCAATGCTTTCAAAACTCAATTCTCCTTTAGCAGAGGGAGAGGCAGAGGTCACCAAGGAAGAGGGAGCAATCAAAGTAACCCGCACTCCAGTGGAGGTAACAAAAAACAATATCTGAATCAAAATTTCCAAGGTCAAAGACATCAACATCAAAATCAACATCAGAATTTCCAGCCTCAAAGAGGCAGAGGGAGAAGATCAAATGAGAAATCAAGAATTCAATGCTATTACTGCAAAAAGTATGGGCACTATGAATCTTAATGCAGGAAGAAACAAGTAGATCAGCTCTCAAGCAGAGCACATGTGTCAAATCACACGGTAGAAAACTTAGGAGGGATTTTTCTTTCGTGCCACAACACTGAACATGAACCTAAAGATCTCTGGTTGCTGGACAGTGGATGCAACAATCACATGACAGGTAACAAAGATTTACTTTCATGCATTGATTCTTCAATCTCATTTGATATTAAACTTGGAAATGATTACTTAGTCAAAGTTCAAGGAAAAGGAACTGTTCCTATTCTTACTAAACAAAATGTCAAGAAAGACATAAACAATGTCTATCATGTTCCAGATCTGAAACATAATTTGCTAAGTGTAGGATAGCTCATTGAACATGGCTATAAGGTACTTTTTGAGGGAGCATCTGGCAAGATATATGACAAAATCCCAAGCAAAAATTTAATTTCTGAAATCCATATGACTCCAAATAGGATGTTTGCCCTTACCCTCAGAACTGCAAATCTGATTCAACCATATGCACAGAGTGCATCCACCCTGAATGAAACTATGGTTTGTCATACAAGATTTGGACATCTACCATTTAAGAGTCTAAGTCTTTTTCAGAATAACTCCATGGTCAAAGGTCTTCCTATATTTAAAGAGCAAATTCCCCCATGTGAGTCTTGCATACTTGGAAAACATAAGAGAACTAGTTTTCCAGAGTCTTCCAATCAATCCAAACAACATATTGAACTTGTTCACACTGACCTATGTGGACCAATGCAATCAGAGTCAATAGTTGGTAGATTTTACTTTCTAACGTTTATTGATGATTTCAGCAGAAAAATATGGATCTATTTTCTCAGACACAAGTCTGAAACTTTTGCAAAATTCAAAGAATTCAAGGCAGAAGATGAAAAACATAGTGGAAAATATATCAAAACACTCAGGTCAGATTGAGGAGGAGAATACAACTCCAGAGAATTTGCAAATTTCTACAAATCACAAGGCATTATTATGCAAACAACAACCAGGTATACTCCACAACAGAATGGAGTGGCTGAAAGGAAAAATCAGACAATAATGAATATGGCAAGAACACTTATTAAAGAGAAAAGTTTGTCAAATACTTTTTGGGCTGAAGCAGTAGCATGCTCAGTTTATCTCTTGAATAGATCTCCAACCACAAGTGTAAAGATGAAAGTTCCCCAAGAAGCATGGAGTGGGACAAAGCTAAATGTTGCACATCTAAGGACATTTGGATGCATATCATACACTCACATACCTTTCGAATTAAGGAAGAAACTTGATGACAAAAGTGAGAAATGTATTTTCACTGGATATAGTGAAACATCTAAAGCTTACAGGCTTTACAATCCAATCTCCAAGAAACTAATTTTCAGTAGAGATGTAAAATTTCTGGAAAATCAATTCTGGAATAATTCAGAAAATCAACAAATGGACAGTCAAAATCCATTGTTGCCAAGTTCTGAAAATGCAGAAAATTCAGGACAGCAAGTACCTCAAACTATTCTTTCAAGGTTACAGGTACAAAGACAACCTGAAAATTCTTAGGATAACTCAACTTCCAACAGAGAATCATTCTCTGAACCACAAAATTAGAGAACTCGAAGTTTGAGAGAAATCCATCAACAGTTGGATGACTTTGAACAACACAACCTTTTTTATTTAATGTCATGTCAACCTACATCCTTTAAGGAAGCAGCTAAGGAGCCACATTGGGTTCAAGCCATGAACCAAGAAATTGACTCCATTGAGAGGAACAAGACATGGGATCTTGTTGATTTTCCAAGTCACAAGAAAAGTATTGGTGTCAAGTGGGTTTACAAAACTAAACTCAATGAAAAAGGGCAGATTGAAAAACACAAGGCAAGACTTGTTGCCAAAGGATTCTCACAACAACCAGGTATTGATTATGGTGAAAATTTTTCTCTAGTAGCAAGATTAGACACTGTAAGGACTCTATTGGCCATAGCATCCCAACAAAAATGGAAAGTATACCAGATGGATGTCAAGTCAGCATTCCTGAATGGTTTTTAAGAAGAAGAAGTTTATGTCGATCAATCACCTGGATTTGAAGTCCAAGAGCACCCAGCCAAAGTATATCCGTTAAAGAAAGCCTTCTATGGCTTAAATCAAGCTCCAAGAGCTTGGTACAACATAATTGACACTTATCTGATCAAAAGTGGTTTCAGTAGAAGCCAAAATGAGCCAACTCTTTACACCAAAATAGATCAACATGGTAAAATTTTGATTGTATGCTTATATGTTGATGACATGATCTATACGGGAAATCTTGAGTTAACAGATTTTAAACATGCCATGCAATTTGATTTTGAGATGACAGATCTTGGCATAATGAAATATTTTTTAGGGATTGAGGTTCATCAATCAGCCAAAGGCATTTTTGTCTGTCAGCAAAAGTATGCAACAGACATCCTCAAAAGATTTTGCATGGAAGAATGCAATCCAGCAGAAACCCCCATACCACTAGGCACAAAATTGAGCAAGAATGATGAAGGTCCTATAGTGGACTCTACTCTGTACAAAATCTTAGTAGGCAGTTTGTTGTATCTTACAGTAACTAGGCCTGACATTATGTATGCAGCCAACCTTGTTTCCAAATTCATGGAATCCCCCAAAGATTCTTATTGGAAAATGGCAAAACGAATTCTGAGATATGTTGCAGGAACTCTCAATTTCAGCTTATGGTACACTAAATCTGATAGTAATCAACTTTCTGGTTACACAGACAGTGATTTTGTAGGAAACCTAGATGACAGGAAAAACACATCTGAACATGTTTTTCAACTGGGCACAAACCTAATCTCATGGGCATCAAAGAAGCAGCCAATTGTTTCAATATCTTCTGCAGAGGCAGAGTATGCCGTTGCTACCTCAGCTTCCTGTCAAGCTATGTGGCTAAGAAGAATATTGAAAGATATGTCACATACAGAAAATGATCCAACTCCTATTTTCTATGACAATACATCAACAATTGCTCTATCCAAAAATCATGTGTTTCATAAGAAAAGCAAACACATTGACACTCGTTTTCATTTCATACGCGAGCTAGTCAATAATGGTGATATTGTACTACAATTCTGTGGTTCTCGAGATCAGCTTGCTGATATCTTTACAAAGCCACTAGGAAAATCGGTTTTTGATTTTCAGAGACAACACTTAGGCATAATAAATGCTGATGTTTGTAACTGTTGAGTTTAAGAGGGAGTGTTAAATATAATGTAACCTCAACAAGCTGACTGTACACTGCCAGTTGTCCTGGCCAGCTGTACTTTCTATTCTTGATTTGCTTGATCCTATTTAGCTCAACTATTTCCCTTTGCATAAGACTTACTTCTTCATTAACTCTTCTCATTGTACTCTTCTTCATATATTCTAATATACTGTTTTCTGTTCTATTCTTTTCTCTCTGCATTTCTTGCTTCACAATTTATCAATACCAAGCATTTAATTTCTCCAGGTTATCAGTCACAATTTTTAACTTCTTGTATTATGCAGTAGTTTTGGTATTAAAGAAGTTTACTCAGAAATAAAAGATATTAGTATCACTAGTGACTACTTTCACTTTGAATAAAAGAGAAACTTATGTAGAAAATTTCTTGCCTGCATTTATTTCATTTGAGCTCTATCATGTTCTTTTCCATCATGTTACACATGTATTCAGATTTTCATAACACAATGGGATTAACAGGTCTAGTGGGAAAGTTTGAAAAGGCTTTTCTTTTCTCAGGATTGTGAACACAGGTTTATGTTAAAATTATTTCATCACGGATAAGAGGAAACACTACCATCCTTGAGAAATCCGTCTAAATAGTCAGTGATAATATGAATCAACAGGTCTATTGAGTTTCTTTTTTTGTATTGGAAAAATCAATATGATTCTCGAGCATAGTTGGAGAGAATGGAAGTAAAAATTGGGCATCCATTATGCCCATAATCATTAATGTACAAAGATGGTGTACTTGTACAAGAGGAGATCATTTTGCTCATTTTTAAATTACAAGTTGTCTATTTAATTAATTCGTTTGTTTCAGAATTGAATCAATTCACCTGTTTCTGACTAAATTAGCTGTGAAATTTATTTATTTTTGTCTATGTCATATGCTGATTATTTAAGTGTTGGTTTACCAATGTATACTATGTAATTAATTCTAAGTTTTCATTCAGTAGTTGATAATTTCTAGTTGCAATTGCAGCCACCATGAGCACTAGCTAAGACCAAAATCAGGTTGGTTTCAAACCAAAAATACACTCTAGACTAAAATTGGACCCTTGGGCATACAACAATAGTGTGAGATTCAACATTATTCATTCTTTGGAAGATCAAATGTAAGGCTATTTTTGAGCTTAAGGTTAGATCATTTTTTTTTTCTATGTGACGGGTTTTATTTTTATTTTTTTATGTGACAATTATGTGACGGGTTGAGGCATAGTAGTGTCTAGATAAGACTGTTTTGTTGATCAAAGATGCCCAATTTCCAAATCCCATAGCTTATTTTGATTTTATCTCAATGCTAGTAGAATTATGGAAGAAGTTATGATCTCCATTGCATATACCCTTCCTAGTGGTAAATGTAACGACCATGAGCACTAGCTAAGACCAAAATCAATCTGGTTACAAACCAAAAATACTCTCTAGACTAAAATTGGCCTGTTGGGCATACAATAGTAGTATGAGATTCAACATTATTCGTTCTTTGAAAGATCGGAACACAAGGTTAGATCATTCTTTTCTTTTTGTTCTATGTGTCGGGATGAGGTATGCTATCAACTTTTAGTTAAGGGTGCTCTATTGATCCAAGATGCCTAATCTCTAGATCCCATAGCTTATTATGATTTTATCTAAGTACTAATAGAATTTTGAAAGAAGTTATGATCTCCATTGTATATGCCTTTCCAATTTTTGTTCTGTTGTTTATAAATATTTTCTATAAATATAAAAGACATTCTTAAAAAAAAATAGAAGTATGTGAAGTCTATAATACAACATAACAAACATAAACAAATGGCCCACCACAAAGAAGAAACAAAAGTCCAATATCATCAAATAGTGGTCGAGAGGAGTCCAACATTGAGTGGAGGCTAATCATGAGTTCTTGGGGGTTGGGCCCAACCATCTGCAACAATTTTGGGATCAGCCACTATAGGTTCCCAACCATTTTTTTTGGGCTCTAGTGATCTTCGAACATCAGAAATGGTGAGCGCAAGTCTAAAGAACTTGTCATTCTTTAGAGTGAGTAGAGTGGGCTCGCTATGTTGGTACTCCCTCTACTCCCTAATTGCATGGCCAAACCAATGTCATGGAATTTCTTCGGATCACTGTGACAGTTGGAATCATATTGAGTGTAGTGGAGAAGCATTAGGACGTTGCTTGTGCATAGTATGGGGGTGAACCTTTTGCATTTAAACAACAATTTGCACGTACATAATTTTTTTTTTGATTCAATTGATATTTTTCATTTTTTCCCAATATATTGTTGACATATCACGTTATTTTGATAATATCATGTTATATTAAAAAATTGAAAAAATTGTGATTTTTTTTATAGTGATATTATTGCTCGCTTAAAAAACTTGCATTATATTGCAATGTTGCCAATATTTTCGTGAGGTTTGCAACACTTGTACAGAGTCACACGAAGTAGTGAGCTATCATATTAAGTAAATATTCTAGTAAGTTGGGTGTTATTAAATTCAAGAATCATTCCTTTTCTTGCAAGTGAAGAATAACATTTCCAATCCGATCAACTTCCATGAAGCTTGAAACTTTACAACCTAGGGTATTTTATCCCCCCAAAAGGCAACTATCTAGGGAATGGGTGTGGGGAGGAACCAACCATAGAAGGTAATGAACCAATCACAAGAAGATGTGGCAAAGGGACAAAACCAAAAGAAGTGTTTGAGCATCTCAACTTGAATACAAAAGGGACATTTAGGCTGCAAGACCCTAGTTGAGTTAGTCTCCCTACCAATGAAGAGGTTACCCATGATAAGTAACCAAGCAAAAAATTCCCATTTAGGTTCCACCAAAGGCTTCCAAAGGCTCCAAAGCCTAAGGAAAATTCTTATGTGTCAATAGTCTCAAAAGCTTATTTAGTGGGCCATCAAGGAGAGGCTTAGGACACAATCACTTGTAGCCATCATGGACACCATTGTTTGTAGCCATCAGATGAATTGTATTTGGTGAAGGCCTTAAATATGTTCCTCATACAATTTCAATTTCCAAATAATTTTTTTATTTACATGTAGATCCTATATATTTTGCCAAGATTTTGCTAGGGGGTTTATCTGGAGAATATTTGAATGCCAAATTTGTTCTTTGTGAATAGGCCGCATTTAATAACAAGGTTGCAGAATTGAATTCTTTATATTTTGTCAGGTTCTGTTGACCCAAATATTTTTTTCAAGTTGGGCCATGGCATCCACTCTTGTTTGAGAATAAAATAAATCTTCAACAAAGTTTACATCCTTTCTCAAAACCTTGAGGGTCGAGAACTTTGTAGTCTCAACAAACATTTTCCTACCTTGAACTGGAATAGGATACCACCATATGGAATGATAATTAAACGAAGGCCTGACTCTTAGGAACCAACCCTTCCAAGTAAGATATGGTTTGGTATCCTCTTGGGCTTTCCAAATGCTCTTAGCTACAAGAGTTCCTTTAATTTTCTCCAATGATGGAGTGACCACTAGGGTGAGAAAAGTTAGCATGCCGATATATTTTTCCATGAGGGGCTTCCAAAGAAATGCAGTTTCTCAACAACACCCTCTATGGTTCTTCTCCTTATAGAGCTTGTATCATCCACTTAGCACATAGGGTTTGGGTCAGAACAATCATTAATATTTACAACAATGTATTGAATTGGGATTGATATATAAACCAAGGAAATTACATTACCTGATTACATCAAAAGTTGGTGCCCTATTAGATTCTGATAAGATTAAATTTTAAATTCAGTGCATCGAGCTGCTTTTCCACAATAAACAACTATATTCCTTTTTTGGATATCCCCTAAATTTGCAAAAAATGACAGTTTTAGTGTTGGATTTCACAAAAAACGCGGTGAGATACTTTAGATGTTTCTCAAATAGGTGTAAGGAGATGAAGGGATTGGGCTCACAATGTAGAAGACAGATGTGAAAGAGAACGTTTCATATTCTATGCTTCATTGACAAATCCATCTATTACTTTTGTTGGTGATTACATTTTTGTTCTAATGACAAAAACTTAGAAGTCTATTGATTGTTGTGAATAAATATATCTAACTAATTAGAAAATGCTCGTATTAGAGGGAGAATAAACCCAAGTGGGATACATGTCATTTATTCATTTAGATTGTCTATTGTTATACGATTGGTTTCTTATATTCTAATCACCGTTTTTTAATCTATATTGTCTTCAGATGCAAACATACAAGCTTATCTAAATTTACAATATTCTACAAGATGCCTGATAGCTTTGAGGTATGCCTCAATATTTAAAAAGTTGTCTTTTCCTTAGAAGATCTCCGAAATTATTTCTTCTGCAAGTTGATTTTCTCATTGTGGGATTTTCTATCATGTTTTGATTTTCATAATATTGGTTGTTTGCATGACTCTTCAATAGATGAAAATGGTGTAAGAAAATATCACCATGTTACCCACATAAATTTAAGTCAGGATATGGCACTGATCCATAAACAAAATCAGAAATTGGTTCCTAACATTAACGACGGTGCATTAAGGGAATCTGGAGCTAAAAATTTAGATCTTTGGGTGAAAGGAGAACTTTATCCAGTTGAACCTGTGTCCAAATCTCATCCCAATTTCAAAACAATAACATGACTATCCCGGTTTGTATGCCATGGAAACAATGGTCTTCTAGGATACTGTAAAAATTTGGATGGTAACCAGATTTTCCTTGAACAAAAAATCCAAGATCTTAGTGTCAAATTAATCATATCCATCACTCAAATATGGTTTAGTATCATGAAATCATAATATTGAACCAAATAATAGAAATGTTGAATCAAAGACATGTGGATGAACTGCTTCAAGTGAAATCTAGCTCAACAAAAGAAATTGAAATGTTGAAAATTGATATCTATCGTCTCCAAAAGAGACTCTCTTTAATAAAGGAAACTCTAGTGGGGTTGAGGAATAGATCAAAATAATTGAAACCATTATCATGTATGGTAAAGAGGGGAGGTGTCTATAAAAAAAGGGTGTTTGGGGTGAAGTCCATATTAGATCCAATTTTACTGATATTGTGGATTTGTACAAAACTGTGTTGAAGAAAAGTGACATTAAATCAATGCTCAAACAACCATAATTTGATGATTTGAGGAAATAAGTAGTTAACCAATTCATTGCAAAATTAACAATTGATGTAAAGGATGTTCAAGGAGTTTGTGATGATAGAGGGATCAACAGGGAAGCATATGCAAGTCTTTTTAAAGTTCTGAGAGAGGGAATGTTGAATGTCGAAATTAAGAAGATTTTGGTTCCTCTCCCTTTTTCATGTGAAAAAAGAGCATGGACTACGAAACAAAAAAAAAATGTTGATTCTTTGGGAGATGCATATCAATTAGAAGCAATGCATGAAGTTTCAAGTAAGAATAAAAATAAATTATCAAGTGAAATTATTCTATTAATGAGAAAAAATAACTTGTGATATGACCTAGAGAGGGTATTACAACTTATGGTGAGGTACTATGCCATCTCTATTGAGGAGGCATGTGGGAAATTGATTGTTGTCCTAAAATTGGATGAGATGGAGTTAGTCAAAAATTAAAAATATGAAAGAGTTTCAATGACATTAATGAATCGTGCATTAGATCCAAACCTTGATAAGACAAGTGATAAATATTTTCAAGTTCAATCTGAAGATCACCTTTTTTGGTTGGGAATTTTTCGTGTCAACAAGGAGTCCCATGAGTCCTTGAAATTTGTTTCCAGAAAAACATCTTTACCATAAATTATATCTTCACATGATGCAGGGGAAAAATTATACGTGGAAGGATATGGTTCATATTTTGTGGAATGACACCTTGCAACTGATTTAAAAACTCTCAAGTGTATGTACACCATTTCTCATGGTGCAAATGCAATGCATAGTTGCTTATATTGCATGAAGAAAAAAAAAAAGATCGAAGTTGGAAAGGTGGTATTTTGAGCTGTCATCAAAACCTTCCTCCCAACCGTGATCAACTTGATCCAAATCTAAATGTAGTGCTTCCTATACCATTGATTAGGGTGCACATGTGCACTTTGCATGCATTTGTGAGATTTTTTGATAATATGGTGTATTTATCTATTTTGTTTGCATGGAACAAAACCCCATAGGCTGAAAGTAAAAAGTCAATTGATGCAATTGAACACGTTCTTTCAAAAGCAGGTTTGCATGGTGGACATGTTAAAATTGAAAAATATATTAAGAGGTCAGGTACACGAAGAAATATTCCAACAAATCCATCAATGTTAGGTGTCAAGGAATGTCGTTTTCTTGAAAACAAATGTGGACATGGATGTTGGGGATTGTATGAAGAATTAATTGATGCAGAAGATGATCGCACTAGTGAAGGGCGTGGATCAACTAGAAAGAAGAAATGTTCTTGGAGGTCACTTTCATCTTTTTTCTACTGATGGATAAGGAAAAAATCATGGAAGGTGATGCAATAACCTTTCAAGAAGATATTACAAACTTCATAAGAGAAATTATAGAAGCCTAGGGAGACAACCATATGACACATTATATGGTATGCATATTAATTTTCATCCCACTAGTACTTTCCTTTGTACGTTTCTTTACTCTACATAATTTATTGTAAATTAACTTGATTTCGTATATTTGTTTGGTATTCTAAGATAGATTGATGCCAATGTTTGTAGCATCAATTATTTGCACATGGACCATGGTTTTCAACAAAATATGGAAGCTTGGCCATTTGGGGTACACAGGGTATGGAGAAATCACATAATCTAGCTCGTACCATTTACCATAGATGCAAACAGAAAGGAGGGGGTTCCAATCATTCAGATGTTCTTGTGCAAATGGGTCAAGCATTTTATAGGTATAAGATAGATTGATTTAAGAAGAAAAATCACCTTCCAGAAACAATTGAGCTTAGTATAGTGATAAGAAAAGCAGAGAAAAATAGAAAACGTAAGATATCTGATGTTTTTGAAGGTGGAGTTGGGGCAAGTGCTAGGTATGCAATTTATATGTTAACTCTTCTACCCTCTTAATTTAATAATTTATTGTTTTTAAAGTCTCATTATCATATTTGTTTTTGTAGATGTGACCCTCTATCAATGAGACCTTCCACAAGACATTCAAGTTTCCTATAAGTCTATTCTCTTCCAAATAATTTTTTAAGTTGTCAAGTTTATCAACTTTATGAAGCTTATATTTTGTGTGTCAAATAATTACTTAAGGCTAGCTAGAAAAATATTCTTTTTGGTATCAAAACTAACCCAACTCTTGTACATGTCAGCAGGTAAAACATGGACATTTGAACCCCAGAAGTCTAGAAATCCATCTTCCAGATGCTTTAGGATTCATTGCATCCAAAAATCCATCTTTTCCCATATCTTGATTGGTTGTAAATGCATCAAATCTGCAGAGACTTGGACCTGTGTTCAGTTGTTTGGGTTTATGTAATTCTAATGTTGCACTTTATGGCTATATTCAATTATGATATTGCATGGCCATATTGTAGTGTTTATCAGGTTGTGACCCACATTTCATTTTGTAAACATAGATACTTGTATTATTGGATTAAAATTGAATTGTCTTCCCTTCATAGAGAAGCAATTCTAATTTTTTTATTGGAAAATGAACACTGTCTATATTTTGTAACTCCATTGTAACAAAAGTAGAATTGTATAATTCAGTGACATCTAGAATTGTATTGGGTTCAATTCTTTTGGTTTTGTTGTCTTGTTTTTTGTTTTGTTTTCACAATTAATAATTTAAGTCACATAAAATTTTAGTATGCTTCCACACATATCAACATGATTGGGAAATGTGACTTGTTAAGAAAGTATCATTTTTAAGGAGACAACAATCTGTCCTTTGGCAATGTGAAAATCTGACATAGGAAGAAACAACATACTATGGGCAACGAAAGATGCACACTATAATTACTATATATGCATACCAACTTCCTCTGCAGTTTGTAATTACCAAGTTCCATGCAAATTGATTTTAATACCTATGAGTGTAAAGATTTGTAAATTCGTTCTGCACTTCCTCCCTACAAGCATGCCAAAAATTATGGATCTTAAAGAAATCAAATAAGAAAGAATTCTAAAAAAACTGTCAGTCCGCATGGATTTTCTTTTTCTTGAATGAATTTAAATTTTCCAACCTAAAATGTAATGACTTTGAAGGTAATACATAACAGATTGATCATACTTCTCACTACCAAGATTGATATACCATTCTCTTTACAAGGTCATTCAATACAACCCATTATAATCCCTGATTATCAATGCATGCTACATTTTTAAGGGGATTCATTCCTTTTTTTGCAAGTAGAGAAAATAAATACATTATTGTACTTCACATAAGGTATTTGATAGTCTACCCAACTTAAGAGACTACAGGAGGAACTTAAGTACATTATCCTCAAGTTAGCACTTCATAGTACACCTTTCCACATAATAGAAAAAACATAGTTTGAAAGGTAGTTCCTTTCAAAAATCACTTCAAACTTCGATACAATTTCTAATTGGTTTCCAGAAACAATGGCTAGGGATGTTAATCCTTGTTACCAAGTGCATTAGGGGAAACTACAATGCTGACACTACAAAATATTTTGTGACCCTTTGCCATGAAAATAACATTGAAACATTCTTACACAAGATTCTGTTGTCTTCAAAGTTCAGAGAAGCCAGACTATCAACAACATCTAAATGGGATCTTTGAATTGAGAATACTCGGAGAGATAATGTTATGATTTTTTTTAATGAAATAAAGCTATTGCACTCCAAGTAGTGTTGCATAAGGGTCTCTCTTTCAGGTACTTGTATTTTCATGATCCAAACTATAAAAATAAATAGTTCAATATATATTCAAAAAGGTAAAATATGATAGATGTATACTAGAAATGAAATGAAGGTCATCCAGAGTACAAGTTGAATTTGTGTACAAAGATATAGTCAAACTGAAACATGTCATATGACCCAGTCATCTGCAAATGGAAAATGTATAATGAGGCTTTTCATTGATCCACAACTCTAAACTCAAAAAGGTTGACTTATCACCTACTATCTAAACCTAGGATATGGCTAAAATGGGTTCAATAAACTTAGAACCTCTATTCCTAGGTTTACAAACATAATAGAGGGTACTACAACCTGTGCCAATTTTTCAAGTTTGGCTCTTACTTTGATAACAGGTTCTTGGGACAAACTTGGATTCTACATACAGACCTAAAACAAACATGGGTTCATTAAATTTATTTGGCATGTCCCTAGAGAACCCACCTAAACATAACCAGAAGGTGAAAAGAGAAGTAAATATATTTTGAAAAAAAATGCTAAACTAATAGACTTTAACCCTCACCTTAACACACAAGACAGGTTCTCCACTTACTTTTTTTTCAAAGTTTTTACATTTTTTTAACTTTTAAAATTGCTTTTCCTTTTCATTGAAGGAAATCTTCATTCCTATAACATAAATTAAATTTATAAATTTTATTCTACAGTGTTCGAAGTTCTACTTACGTTGTTTCTCAATATTCATAATTTTTCCTAACTTCAGAATCACTATAGTTGAATTGTGTTTTAAACTCCAAAATCTCAACACTGCAAAGTTGAGACCCTTAATATGTATTTATGTTCATTGGAGGAAATATTCATAAGTTTAAACACACATTTGACATACAGTGAACCTACAAATATTGAGAAGCAAGTTCTTATCAATATGGTCCATAAGGAAATAAGGTTTCGAGGGAAACAATTACCTTCCTCTCTCTAAATATTGCTAGAAGAGCAGAATGCTAAAACACCAAATGGGAGCAAAATGTAGAGAGCATGAAGATATTTTCCATGTAAGAACAAAATTAAGTGGGAAGTACAATTTGAATTTTCAAGGCAAGATAATTACACTACTTGTGCAATAAATCAAAAACTAATACACATATTCTCGAATTATACAACTCAACCATGTTGAGAAGTTTATAAATAATATAGATATTTATTTTGGACTTGCATTGAAACATGGAACAAGAATTGATGTTTGAAATAAAAAAGAACTATGTTGTGCATGCAAGAAAATGTAAATTATAGTGTAAATTTCTAGCTGCGCAACAACTTGTATTTCCATGTAAATTTGTGTGTACTAGAAAGGGAAAATGCAACAATCTAATCTAGGAATACCTTATCCCAATTCAAGAGGTCACTTTGAGATACATAAGGTTCTTTTCGTTTTGTAGAAACACTTGTATTGGTCTCACCCTTATGCAAACATGGATAAATACATGAAGGCCTTTGTTTCTTGCACAATAAAAAACTGGCCAATAGGAAGTAGGGACTACACACATGTGTATTCAATCCCAGGAAAACACGAGAGTCTATCTTTGTGAATTTTATAATAGGCCTACCAACAACATGCAAAAACCATGATGTAATGTCTATTGTCATTGATAGGTTCTCAAAGATGGTAGTACTTTCAACTTGCAAGAAAATTGACTTTACAAAAGACATAACAAAGTTTTTTTTGCACACATATGGGTCAAATTTGGAGCACCAACATACATTATGTCATACCATGAACCTAAGTTCATCAAAAAATTTTGGAAATCAATCTACAACATGTTAGACACAAGGATTGATATGTCCATAGTCTTTCACCTGCAAAATGATGGGAAAGAAAAAATTGTGAACCAAACTATTGTTTACCCACTGTGCATGTACAAATAGGCACACTCACATTTGGGATGACAAAATTGCTTTCATTTATCATAGTTACAAAATATATTAGCACAACTCCACACAATGCAGTGCTTTAGAAGTCTGATATGAATATCAACCCACAATGTTAATCAATGATGCATTCCCTAGACCCATAATTGTAGGCACTTTTACATCGGTGAAAAAAGAAATCAATATAGAGTGTTCAACACCAATTTCAAGACATTCTAACGTAGGCATAATTACAAGAATTTCCATGCCAAGCACTGTGTCCAATAATCCCGGGGGCCTAATCCGAAGGGAAATAATCACCTTGAGAATTGTTTTAGTTTATGAACAATGTTATGCATGTCTTAATGGTCAAAATCAATGGTTTCTATGGTTATGTTAGTGTCAATCAGTTCTTCCTTTCACCAGTGATCAAATATGATCTTACAAGTTTTTTGTTAGGGTCTGAAGTCAATTTTTTTATCATTTCATTAGGTTTTGAAAATAAAAATTTGGTCATTGGCTAGTGTGTCTAGGTCTATTACTGCTCCTTTAAAATTTTTTCATGTTATGATCATTTCCATCACTCAGTGGGATGTGTCATCACTGAAAGGTCATCATCATTATCTCAGTCATACCATCATGGTCCTCATTCATCCACAATCTACTCAAAACATGTCACTTGGAGAATCTTTGAAGGCACATTTTCTAAAAATGTCCTATTTAGTCATCTTTTCTCCGAACCGATTGTGGCCAATAAGAGATGAAAATTGAGAAACTGGAGGAGGTTTGTGTTCATTATATTCCAAAGTACAATAAAATAATTCATATTTTACATAGGTATTACATCATGAGAGATGCATTCACATCTTTACATCCTATTTTTCTGATTGTGCAAAGTCCTGTTTTAGACATCTTTTTGCAGAACCGATTGTGGCCAATCAGAGTTGAAACTTGGGAAACTGGAGGAGGTTTGTGTTGCTTATATGCAAATTAAAATAATTTACTTCATATTTTACACAAGTATTATATCATGAGAGATACATTCACATCTTCATAGCCTATTTTTCTGATTGTGCAAAGTCTTGTTTTAGTCATTTGTTTTCCGAACCGATTTTGGCCAATAAGAGATGAAACTTGATAAAATGGAGGAGTTTTGTGTTCCTCAGATGCCAAAGTAAAATAAACTACTTCATATTTTACACAGGTATTACAGCATGAGAGATACATTCACATATTCACAACCTATTTTTCTGATTGTGCAAAGTCCTATTTTAGTTATCTCTTTTCCGAACCGATTGTGGCCAATTGGAGATGAAGCTTGAGAAACTGGAGGAGGTTTTTGTTCCTTAGATGCCAAAGAAAAATAAAATACTTCATATTTTACATAGGTATTACACCATGAGAGATACATTCACATCTTCACAACCTATTTTTTTGATTGTGCAAAGTATTGTTTTAGACATCATCTTGGTTGCTGTATATTTTTGTTCAATAGGTAAGGTCTAAACCATGTCAACATGATTCTCATGACCCACTCAATCCATAAAACATGTAGCAAAGAAGTCATTGAAATGGGTATGGTAACCATAATCAATATGTACTCGGGGATAGTATCTTAAAAGTAGTGCACCTGGCCATCACTTAATGCATGCTCTTTGCATTACCTTGGCTAGTTCATTGTGGGTTCACATAGAACTAGAGTGGAGGAAAAGCACCAACTTGATTGGGTTAATAGGATTTGTGAGTTGTTCCATGTATGAGAGGTCAAGACCGAGAATTACTTCATATTGCATTGTCCCATTTATTGTGAGATCCAAGAACACTTCCATTTTTTGTTCAAAGAGTCACAAACACTCTCATGTTTATTTCAATACTTGGAATAGAGATGCCTACCACTATTCATGCAGAAGGCCCTTAGATTATATTCTTAGACTATTGGGCCCTCTCCTAGACTAGTGTCCACGTAGATGATCACTTCCTTCTTTGAGGTGGTACCTTATGATAGGGGTACAAAGAGACAAATTGATAGCAAAGTTACTTCATCTTCTAGATCAGTGAGGCCCATTTATGCATCCCATAGACCCCAATGAGTTGTTCCATCTCCCACACCAGTGGTCAGATGAGGTCACCTAGACTATGATGATGGATAACCTCTTCCAAGAAGCAACACAATATGCATACTAGATTCTCTTCCAGCTCCTCTTCCAGATAGGTTTCTATATAGAGTTTCCTCCATTTGGTTTCAGATGTTCAGGGAGCTAGCCATAGTGGGCCTTGCTATGTTCATGTTATTTCTATCCTCTATCTTGGTTTCTTTCTTCTTGTCTCCTGGATCATATTTTCGTTAGCGGTATAGGTATTTTTATCTTGTTTTGGATTAGATCATTCCGTTTCTTTACTTTCTGCATATTACTTTCTTTAGGAGCCATTTTTTCCCTCTCACTTTGTATTAACACTATTGTACTCAATAGTCCCATTGACCAAATTTTGTGGTCATTCGTTGGACATCAATAAAATTATCTTACCTTATCACTAACAAATCATCCCATAGTTTCTCAAAAGTGGGTAACTTTTGAGTACAAATACATTGAACAAATTAATGCCATGATGGACCAAAGCCATTCAGAGTGATCTCAACTAGCTCACTCTCATCAAAATCTTCTCCAATGATAGTGAGCTGATCTCTCAACTTTGTGATCTTCATTAGATAGCTCAGTACAGTATCAGTCTTTCTCATGCGAGCACTGGTGAGTTTGTTCTTGAGAATAATTTTACAAGATAGATTGACACTCTGTTACAAAATTACAAGGTAATTAGACAGATTGACACTCTGTTACAACATTACAAGGGCATTAGACTCTACAATGTGCATTTACACTTTACCAAGTTGGAAGCGCCCTCCAACATGTGATGTTGTTGGAGACAAAACTTGGCCATTGTTGCAACCCCTAAATTCACACTTGAACAAATATACCAGACACAAAAGAAGTCAAATCAACAAGTTATCCTAGGTGCAGATTGCCTATCTCATATTCTCAGGCCAATAACAACCTTCTTGTCACTGTAAAATCCTAGGCATCTCACCCAACATTCCATACATTTAAATCATGGGTGTTATGGGTGACATACTACCAATAGATTCCAGAATTTTATACAACCGTGTACTTTTCTGTAACTTGTTGGGACTCCATAGCCTTTCAGTAATTATACCAAGTAGGATGAATGGTTATGTGAGTTTTTTTCTCCAAGGAAAACCTCATGGGATCCTCTCTCTTCTACTGAATATTCAAATGGAGGGTGGCTGAACCCCCAACCACAATAGCAGTTGGTAACCCAATGAGACCTATTCTGACTTGAACCTTAGTGAGACTAGAAAGGGAGACCTCATAGTGAACTCCCCCTTGAAACTGTCTTTTTTAACTAGTTGAGCTAACCCACTAGGCTAATGGTTATATGGGTTTTATGACTATGACTCAAATGTTATAAATAAAATTGTGGTCTTATCTTTAGTTGCATATGGTTTATAGTTGAAAAATATCCCACTCTCTTTTGTCCAAGACAAAATGATGGGTTGGTAGCCTTAGTGGCCAAATGTGGAGATAACGGTGAGTTATCATGGTCAGTGCATTGGTGCAAGTAGTCCAATACTCTTTAGAACAAGAAGCACATGCCCATATTGAATTGAAATTCCTTGGAATAGAACAAAGATGGTCAGTGAAAATCATCCTTCAACATTCAAAATACATCAAACACTACATTAGAAAGTGTTTTCATCAGTATTAATTTCTGTTGCATTAATAACACTTGAGTTAGGATTGTCCAAGACACGATCCTTTTCCAAGTATTTACTATTGAAATATGTGATCCATAAATGGTAGGCCTATGACCCATCTATCTCATCAATATGGATACCCTATGGAAATAAAAAATGCTTCTCTGCAACCTCTGTTTAGATTTGGGGTTTGAATTTGGTTCACTTGTTGTTTCCTAGAATGAAGGCTCTGTTTCCTGCTTCGGTTGAAGAATTCACTGGTCTGTTTGCATTGCTAACTGAATGTGCCCCATATCATTTTCATTATGTGAACAAAGTCCAGACTCCATTTACTTCAACTAATACGTTTACATATGTTCTACCAATCTACAAGAACTTGTCACTTCTGCCTGGATTCATAATTATAGGAGATCTGAAACAACTATTTGATAGAACACACAATGGCTCTAAGTGTCATTTTAGCACACACACATCCAGAGGGGTTTTTGTAGGTTTCTCACCACCTTTTGAACCGAGGGAAGTTCACCATGTTTTGTACAAAGGTGAATGGTTAGGGTTAAATATCAAGGTTTACATCTCAATAACTACCAATGAATTAATAGATAGCGAATAGTATAATGGGAACCAACCAATAATGTAGGCAATGGGGAAAATTTCTATGATTAGAAGCCAACCATACTCTTAAATTGATTTAATGCTAGAATTCAACAGTCAAACAAACTCTAACATTGTTTGCTGCTTCCATGCATTTGAGCATACATATCTGCTTATTCAATGGAGGGGGTTAAACTCACCAACTATTCAATAAATGACAATTTTAAGTGCCTAATTGATTCAACGCTTGGGGATTTAGGAAATGAAATCCAATGCATACAATGAAGACTTGGCTAAAGCATATGAATCAATAGACCAAACAATTTGTCCTTTTAGTGATAATTCCAATTGATGCTGTAACTATGGAATGTAATTCATGATTCCACAGATCAACAATTATGGTGCCAGTTCAATAACAAGTGAACATAACAGAGTGTGAATCACTATGGTTGGTACATAACAACCAAATTCTCAATTTCCTTAATGCTGGGAGTTAAAACAAACTGAAGAGAGTTCTAATACATTTAAGTTTGAACTGACTGGGGGGTTCTTGTGGTTTACATTGTGTCCAACTAAGATTTAAACGAGATAATTCGATCACACAACAATATAAATGCAACATAAGACTTATTTTATCTTGGAAACCCAAATGGGGCATCATTTCAATGGATGTTTTATTCTTCTCAGGAAATGGTTACAAATGTGAGTTGCTACAAAGGTGAGTTGCATTCCTATCAGAGTTTAATGCATTTTTACCTACTAGAAAAATTGTAGACAACTTTGGCTCAGAGACAACCTTCAATCGAACAAGATTTTTCTTCCAAGTTCTTCATGTTCTTCTCCTTCCCTTCTCATTTCTTCTCTAGCTCTCTTCCTTTTAATCCCTCTTCTCTACAACCTTCATTTGGAAATTGGGCAGATAAAATGAAGAAGGTTTTTTGCATTGACATTTAGAGGCCTCAAGATCTTTGGTTTTTGGTCAAAGATGGATAGCTGATGATTGGGACAGAGGGAAGATTATATTTTGGGCAGAATCATTATTTGGAACTCTATCTTCTTCCCAAGGGTGAGAACAAGTAGATAAATAAATAGACCTTCAAGTAAAAGTGCATTTGATTCAACAAAATATAGTGAGATAAGGTTTACATTCAAGAACAAGATATCAAGCTCAAGAAGACCTTCACTGATTGAAAATTTGATCTATCTACAAGAAAACAATGTCTCCCAGTCTGCATCATCCAATCTTAGATATTCAAAGAAGAAAATTCATGGTAGTATAGGTTTCGTGTTCAAGGAAAATTGTAACTATCCAAAACCAAGTACAAGGGCTACCCATTAACATAGGAATAATTCCATGGTTTACATTTAAATTCTATGAAGATAAGAGCAATGATTGAGTAAGAATAGCTTCATTTTTTGACAATTCATGGAATAAGCCAAGATACACTTTAATGGTGATCATCAACAACAAATTTAAGCTGAACGACATAAAAGAAATGGAGTTTTAATCTGAAAAGAAAATAGAGTATATATTTCATAGCTCCACTAAGGAAAGAGTTACAAATATCTCAACTATTGAATTATTGACATTGACAAATTACATGATGTGCCTTTGTTTCAGATAGATGAAATTGATACCTGATAAAGTCTATGCCAAATCTTATCTCTTTTCCAAAAGCATAATCCATTGAGGGAATAGTATTAAACCCCCTAAAGATGAGACCAATGTTAAATTACAAGCGAGGAGTATTTTGGTGTGATGCATATTGTGGTTTCTTGTCTTGAGCTAAATAAGTCTTCTAGAGGCATCATTGCATTATTTTAGTAGTAACATGGAAGAATATGGTGTTAAAAGGTGCTCTCCATAGATGGATAACAAATGCCTCGACTCTTTAAGTCAGATGGACCAAGCTAGGGAGATATCATAAGCCCATGTACATAAATTCCATCAGTGATTGATTCAATGAGAAAGTGGCCTTGTGATCAATCCACAAACATAAAAAAAACCATGTCAAGGGGGAAAGCAACAACAATATGTTTTTCAATTGGGAAAGATGGACCCCTGAGTTTATCTTCGCATGATATACAATCTGAAAATATTTAGAATCTATAGTATCTGTTATCTGCACGGGCAGTATCATGGACACCATGTGATTATTAATTTAAGCAATGTAAAATATTTCTTATTTAGAGTTTTTAGATAATCATTGTTTTTCCTTGAAAACTTTAGGATTGTCACACCATTTGAATGATATCCCAATGGACAATGCCTTTACAAATTCAATCAAATTTACAAACTTCAATGTGATTCTTTTCTAAAATAGGTACGAACAATTGTTTCTTGAACTTGATCATATTTTTTGAAGTTGAATGTCCTTTTTCTTTAATTCTTGATTTGTCTATATTTTTAACTTTTAGTCTTGAAGTGTTTGTGGCCATATTTGAATTTCTTGGAAAAAATGTTGAATACTTTTGGAAGGGTGCAGTTTCATAAGGCCATTTCTCTCAATGTTTTCAACAATCTTACTGGACCAGACAACTGTTCATTCAATTTTTGTATGTAAACCTGAGGGTTAGGGTTGGATGTTGCTTTGAGTTTGGAAACTATTACTCACATCTGATATATCTAGGAAATACTCTATATTCTTGGATCCATTATTAGAGCACAACCATGTTTCACCAGTTTTCTTTGAAGTTGCACATTTATATTAGTAGAAAAACAAATTTACAAATACATAAATGCATCTTCCCATACCAAATAAACTAGCTCAAAAAAAATCATTCTCCCAAGCATCGGAAAAATGTAAATTAATCCCAACATCAACACCATTATCCTCAGCAATGAAAATGAAAATGAAAATCCCCACTCCCCAAGTCTATCATTGTTATATTCATCAATTAGGAATAGAATGGAACAAATTAAACTCCCAGAAAAATATGCTAGACTTAGGATCATCTTATAGTCAGCTAATGCAACCATTATACAAAAACTCATCAAATATTGGCTAGAAATGTAGCAATAAATTTAGGGAAACAATTGATAACTTGGAGCATAATACATTTTTTTCATTGGAAAAACTGTAATTTTATTCATATTAAGATATAATTACATTTATGAATTTAAGCATTTCTGTCATGTTCAAAAAAGAGAGGGAAATAACTACTTCCCATCTGGAATTTTCTTGATAGTATAGAATATTACAAATGTTGGCTTCCACAAGGGATCAAAAAACTAGTCTCTGAACAACACTCAGAGTTCTAAACTTAGATTTATCAAAAAGGTTTTAACAATTTTCCATATGGATAATCAAAATAAACCAGTAACCCTCCTAAATCCCCATTACATCAACATCAATATATACTCCTCCATCCAGAATAAGATCAAAACAAAGTGGGATGAAAATATGCAGAGTGTCGGCTATCCTTAAGCTCTTGAATATGCCACTATCCACTCTCCAATTGTATACTAGCCTTTGAAAGTCCATATGATTTTCCATTTATTTCCCTGTACATGTGATGAAAAGAGGTTGAGTTAAAAAACTTGAATTTCATCAAATATTGGGCTAGAAATGTAGTAATAAATAACAAGTAATACAAATTATGTGAAAAAATATCAGTGAACAAATCATACCTTCTCTTGCCAAAATAAATTGAAGTAGGAAATTTCAAAATTAGTTCTAAAATATAGAGATCACAACTAAGATAATAAGAGTTTCCTAACATATGGTTGGAGAAGATTCACTTGGTGTCATGTTCCTCTAATTTCTAATGTATGGGGATGAACACAACTTTTGCACATGATTCTCTTCTCTCGTCTTTTACCAATTTGTCAGAAATAAATCATTAATATGTAAGTAATAAAATATGTTTATAAAATGAAGAAACATACATAATCTATCAAATTCTCAGTCTTTTTCCATTGTGAATAAAATAGAAGTCTTCCTCAGGGCTCAATTCCTCTTCGAATTCAAGGTGTCTTCTAACTTCAAACAAATTCCAGTTTTCTTCCATGTACAATGTTTTGAAATGGGCACCATCCTTCAAAACATCAATGGATATTAGAGGAGAATGAGTGCCATCATCATTTTCTTGCTCTATTGGCATCCAAATCCAATCCATGTTCTCCCTTATCTCCCTAAAACACCGAAACTTAAAAGAAACATAGAGAGTTTATCTTGGTATTGAATATATACAGGTTAAAGAGAATGAAAAAATAGTTATAAAGTGATGTCAAACATTGTGAAAGTCAAAGAAAAGGAAAAACCAAAATTGTAAAACATTACCTAAAATGAAGTGTCTCTACACTCAATACACATTTTAATTGCTCTCCATTCACAAGATGTAATCTTGTATTCCATCTAGAGTAAAATAAGTTGGATAATAACATGTAAGAGGGGTTTGTGAAAGAGTATGTCTTCTTATTCATTTGAATAGAGTCTTCTTCCTTGAACACTTAAGAAAAAACCAAAAATGGTAAATGAATACCAAAATGATCACATGCACCACCCTTGTCCCTCATACCAGATTGAATTTAAGGAACTAATTTTGAACGTATGCAATCAATTGATGTTGGATTAGAATTTGGTAAGCCAATTTCATGAAGTGTAGATAACTTGGCTTCTTCAATTCGTCCAACCCTTTTACTACTTGGAAGGAAGTAATCATACTTATAAAACCAAACCCCTTCTTCCCTCAATGACATGGAATTATTTCCCTCATAGGGTATCTCTCCTATTTGCAAATGGAAAACATGTAAAATAATAGTAATACTCTCCACAAGCTGCCATTCTTCAAAATCAGAAATGCACAAATCTACACATAAAAAATATAAACCACATTAACTATCCATCTAAGCTAGGGAATTCATATTTTAATACTCAAATCCCAAATTAAAAAATAGAAAAAAAACCTTCAATGCTTACAAAATGACGAGCCCTTACAATTTAGTCCAATTTGAGGAAAGATTTCTTATTTGGAAACAGACTCTTTGAGTATGTCCTTTCAATCATACACATGAGATATAATCACCTTCTTGACATTTTCACCCTGTTGGGTCTACTTAAATTCCCTTACTACACCTTTCCAATGACATTTTTAAATCATCTAGTTTTCTTTTTTTGCCCAAATTCGATTCCTTGATGGTTGCAAAGTAACCCAAGATCCAATGGACACCTATAACATGATCCACTTACCCATTTAATCCTTTGAATTCTCAACTATAATAGTTTCCATCTTTCTTGAAGATCTACGAGTGCCCATTTCGTTGCAAGAAAAATACCAAGGATCCATAGGAAAAAGTTAACAAGAAATTCAATTCAACAACATTTCAATTAACTAAAATGGAATTCCTATATTTCCTTTTATGGGATTGTTGTATGGGAATCAAATAAAATCACCATCAATTGAATTAAACAAGAGTATAGCAATGCTACACTGAACAACAATGTAAACACCATGATTGAACAAGACGGATAGTTTGTTACTCTGTAGTATCGTGATATTCATTCTTGCTACATTTGTTTCAACATTGAAATCAACTCTTGTTTTCTTTTTTAATTCTTATCAAGCCACCTTCAACAGAAAAATTTTAAGCAACAAATTCAAAACACTTCTCAAGACTCCTTTCCCCTTACATCCATTATTGTATAAATATGTCTGAGCATCAAAGGTTGTTCCACATTGAGAACCATAATATAAGGAACATGAAATCTCCTTATAAATGAAGTAACATCCTATACCTCCTGAACAAGTGGAAGTAATGAGTGAGAGAGATTCATCATTTTCTTTGTAGTGAACACAACAAGAAGGATCGTGAATCCCCCTATATTTTAGGTTTGTTTCTTGGGGATTTTAGAAAGGTTAGACTGAAATAACTAAGCCAAAAATAGGAGCTAAAAGACCTCTCTAATGAACAAACATTGCCCAAAAAATCCTAACATCCTTATAATTGGAAAGAACAACAAAGAACAATAATTTCATAAATTGATTAGAGAGGGATTAGCGATAGGGCTTGAATCAACAAACAATAGGTAGGACACAGATAAAATGAGGCTTTAAAAAGGTAGGATAGGTCTTGAAACTGGTTGGAAATAAGTTATAAAACCGCAGTCTATAATATTTAGAGATGACTCAGGTGTTTTTTTACATCAGCAGGATCAACAAAGCCTTGGGATTCTCCTAAAAGTCACTTTTTTCATACTTCTATTTGGAAGCAATGATGAGTTTGTGATAGTAGGCACATCCCTTTGCCAAATATAGTTATTTATCTTAACAACAAGAGAAATGATAGCAGTCAGTGTCGAAGGGGAAAAATATTTTAAGGAGTTTTGTTGTGCCATGCCTAATGAGATTATCCCGTAGGACCAACTTGGAAGCCAAATGGAGTGAACGTTACATAATTTATGGAAAATAGTTCCTCATTTGTTCTAGTTTCACCAAATCCTTTTCCTAAAGATACTTCTTTGCCACTACCTAGACCATTCCCTATTTCCATCAATGGTACAAGTGGCCATAAAGCATGGATGAATGTAGTGTTTCAAGAGACCAAGATGAGAGAAAATGTAATTGAAGGTATTAAAAAGGTAACACACTAAGAGTTGGCATGATGACAAAGAATCACCTAGAAGGGAAGAATGCTCCATGATTAGCTTGCTCCTTTCTATTGCATTGGATCCCGATAACTTTAATGACTTTATTGTACAAAAAACATCTCAGGATAACTATTTATGAGTTCGAACTCATAACCTCTTGGAGGAGCATTAAAGGAGGCCCTATAATACTAGAGAAGTTATAGGAAAAAATCAAGTAATTTCAATAAATATGTTTGTCTAAACTAGTGCACCTAATCCATGGGGATTGAAACCAATAACTGTAATGGAACCTAGGGATGGTTTTCCACATTTGTGGATGGACACCCTAGTAAACATGTGTAATATCCCTATGGTTTAAGGGATTTGTAAAATGGGTTAGTTCCACCACAAACAATTAACTTTGGTCAGTCTTCCACCTAGTAATTTCATCCACAAACAGTAAGAAAATGTATTCAACTGATTCTAGGGAAGAACCAATTCTTAGGTACCATAACATCATCAAAATTATACAATATCTGATATCAGTAATATTAAACCAACAGTGACAACTTTCAACAGTATCTAGATCAGCAGTAAAGAGTATCCCAACATAGTATTCAAACCATCAATGTTTAGTACCGACAATAGCATTATTAAACCAATAGTAAACCCCCCTTAGGGTTGCTGTCAGATAATCCAATTACCCAGAATTGTTGGTTATTATAGCAACAGTTTGTAACAGAAATACGCCATAGTTAACCCTAGTATCTACCACACTAATAAAAAAATGAACCTGTGCTTAAAGGACTCTTGGAAAAACTCCAGTCCTCCAGAATGCCCTCGCTGTCCTTCTGTAAGCTCCCCTATGTCCTTGGTTTGCACTATGCTGATAGTTCTAGGGTTCGACCCTTCTCCAGGAAGCAATTGCAAGGTTCAACCCTCCTCACAAGGGTTTCTAGGGCTGGAATGACACCTCAGAACCTCCTTTCAAAGGTGGAACAAACCCACCAAACCCTCAAGCGGCATATACAAGGACTGTAGTAACCCTCAGCCTGTATGGTAGTGACAATGCATCTTCCTTAGCTCATCAAAAGAGTGTGGACTTCTAGATGGTAAATTATGCTCCTTGAGTGCACATTTCTGCAACCTCTAAACCTTTGAAAAATATCATATAGGGATTTTACTTCCATCCCATATGACCTCCTCTAAAGTGAAAGCAATCTGAATATGACTCATTCCAGCTTCAGAGCCATTGCATTTGATAGAGTTGACTCAACAACATAAGACCAAAGCATCCAAACCTGAGAGGAGTAGCAGATGATTGATTTGGTTAAATCTAGAGAAATTAGGAGGAAGGCCTAGGGGACCTTGTCTACGAATTGGAAAAGATAAAATTCTCTAAAAACCCGAAGGTGTCCAAGCAAAGTGGTAACACAAAAACACGCCAAAGAATGTTGGTAATGTGAAGCATGTGAATGCATTAATATTTATTCAATACACTATTTCCTTCATTTATTATAATTATTGGATAATGAGATAACACATTAATTCAATGCTCGATAACTCAGATAATTTTGAATTTTGGGCAACTCGGGTAGAGATTATGTGTAGAGTATACACAATATATTATTAAAAAATTGTGACTATCTCCAAATTATATAATAAAAAATTGTTTAAGACATGCACCTATTTTAAATTTTAGAATATTTTGATTGGCTAATACATGATGACATGAAATTTGTATTAGGGTTGGTAGGACCATTTTTCAACCAAATTTCCCCTAATGAAAGTGCAATTTTGGGAGCTGATGATTGGCATTGTTACTAGGGAAAAAGTTTGATTCCTTGAATTTAATAGATCTGGTATAGGATGGTGTTGGGAAGTTGTATTTCTTTGAATCATTAGTTTCCAGTTACTTGTATTGAGGGTGAGAGAAATAAATGGTATGCAAGGCATTTCAAGGTCTCACATGGTAACTCCAACTATGGAGCGCATCCCTTTGATTGTTATGGATAAATTTTCTCTAGTCTAGGAGGATCAAGATCTTGAATACTATAGTTTTGTGCAACACAAAAGAGATATTGATGGGGGTGGTGAGCACAATATTTAAGGATTTAAATAATAGAATTGGATAGAACCCTAAGAAGGGGAGTCTTTTTCAAATCATTGTCAATGGAAATTCATATGAGGATCCTCTATATGACATTTACTACCATGATTATGAAGAAAAACATCATAATTTGACATTTTTCTTGGATATGACTTTTATCATTGTGTTATGGGTATGGAAGGTCCTCCTAAACACATCTAATGCATATATTGGGGCTTCACAAACCATAATAAGTGTTGTGATAGTGGGTTCCTTTCCTAATATTTCCATTGAAGGTTTAGTTACAAGTTTTGCACTATATTCATGGTGTTTTTTTGCAGCTACTTGGTTCTCCTCTTTTTGTATGGAAATGCCTATAATTTCCAAGTGGAGGCATGGTGTTAGTTGGAGAACATGATGACATCTCATGCTCTCTTTTATTATCCACAAAAGTTGCATTATTTTCTTACTTATTGTAGCTTAGGTGACATGCCATCACAACTCTCTCATTGTAGTTTATTTTTTTGACCTCATCAATGGTGTTGGGTTCCCTTTATCTTGGTATTGGTTCATAGGCCTAAGGTGTTGGATCAAATCCTTTACATTAATCTCTAAGCATGATACTAGGGTTTTAGGTCTCTTCTTGTGATTTTTTGTTTTGTTTTGAGGGTGTGTTTATTCCACACACCTTATTGAATATATGTGGGGGATAAACTGGGTCTTTTCTCATAAACAAATTTCTCCCATACACATCAATGAAGTTTTTTTAAAGGGAAAAATTAGTTGACATATGGTCAAAACTCTCTCATTGTCGTTTATTTTGTTTTCTTCATTGATGGTGTTGGGTCCCCTCTATTTTAGTAGTGGTTTGTAATATGTGTGGAAAAACCTTGGGAATTTATAGTAATGAATGGGATACTAATGATCCCAATATTGAAATATAAAATGGAGAATGTGAAAATGTTCATGGCATGTTTCAAGATAAAAATGGTATGGCATGTGATGATCTAGAACTTCATGATAACATTGATCTCTCTTTGTCTTCAACTATAGTACAAAATTAAGGATATATTGCATCTAACACTAACCATGGGTTCAATGATAATCACATTATTGGTGCTAAATCAAAGTGAAAGGAAATTATCCTTCATCTATGCTTAATGAGGTTATGTGAATCAAGTAATATGGAAGAACATGAGTGGCAAGTAATCGGCGCCATAACATTGGTTTCTCTCATCAATGACAAAATTATGAAATTTGTCCATGAGGAACCAACAAAGGAGGTTGAAATAATAGGTTTACATAGGAAAATATAAGAAAAATATGATAATGACCTAAATAAAATTGCAACACTAGGTTTTGAGAAAATAAAATTATAATAAAGAAGGAGCCCTTAAAGATTTTGGTCCTTTGTATTTCACTAGAATTCCAAGGTACCCAAATTCATGTCTATCTATATGTATATGGATGAACCTCAAACTAAGATTTCGAGGTCAAATTGTTACATCTATATTTGAACATGTGAAACAAAAGACATGAATAAACAATCCTTAATGTTGTTGGAGAAACAAAATAAATTTTATGGAACTAAAAAAATTAAATTGTTGCCAAAATTGTGCCTTCTAATCGACAAAGTGAAGATTAGAATTTATGTCAACATTATAACAATGAGTGTTTATATCATGAACCTCTATATGGATTAACATGACCATGAGAGGATTAAAGTAGGAAAATATTAAGAAAGTCTTGAAACCTTGAATAACCCTCCACATATAATTTGACAATAGCAATGTGATTTTGTTTCTTTGTCATGTGAGACACAATGAAAAGAAGGGTAATGCTATGAAAAAATATTATAAAATGTTTGACATCGCCATTTCCAACCTCTCATGTTTAATCCTTAATGTTGTTGAAGAAACAAAATAAATTTCATGGAACTAAAAACATTAAATTGTTTCCAAAATTGTGCCCTCTAATTGACCAAGTGAAGATTGGAATTTATGTCAACATTAGAACAATGAGTGTTAATATCATGAACCTCTATATGGATTAACATGACCATGAGAGGATTAAAGTAGGAAAATATGAAGAAAGTCTTGAAACCTTGAATAACCCTCCACATATTGTAGATATGAAGATTGAGATGATGCACATTGTAACAATGGAGTTTCATATCTTAACAAGACCTTTACAATGGTACAAATATGACACAAAACAAATTTTGGGTTCAAAAGTTATGGTGAAAATACTAAAATATGTGTTTCAGAAGTTGCAAAATGATGCATGTTGCATGCCACACAAAGTTCAAAGTTCACATATCACACGTCGCTCCAAGTTCAAGTTTTGCATGTCACATGTCAGACCAAGTTCAAAGTTAACAAGTCAGACCAAGTTCAAAGTTCACGTGCATGGAACAGATGCTTTTTTTCATGTTTCATATCACATGTTGCAACATTTTCAAATGTGGATGTCGCATGTCACAAGATTTTGAAAAATACATGTCACAAGTTGTAATATTTTTTAAGTTCTTTTTACAGCTTCCAAAAACTTCTTATTGCATCTTCCCCAAAATTTATTTTTCCATGTTGCACCAAGTTTAAAGTTTTCACATTGCTTGGCAAAGATGCTTGCCACATGTCACATGTCACAAGACTTTCAAAGTTGCATATATAATGTCACAAGATTTTGGAAGTTGCATATTGCATATTCAAGTTCTATTTGTTGCCTAGAATCCATAGCCCAAGCACAAGGCACCAGGTCTTGCTTGGATTCTCACGTTATATCTTAAAATACAAAGAGATTTCCCTTCTTAAAAGACAAAGACATACAACTTTTGAACTCTTGAAACCCACAAACAAACAAGCATGTAAAATTTAAATCCAAACTTGAACAATTCAATGTCTTAAATTTCATGTTTACCAATGCCTTCAAATTGCTAGGATGATATCCATGGAGCCACAAATTGATGCAGAAATTGTATGTCAAGGCCAATAGAACCAATAGAACCAAGGAGTATTAAATCAATATATACCAAGTCTAAGAGAAACTTAAATTATCATTAAATGTATAATAAAATTACATTCACAGATATACACAAGCGATAGAAATAGCCTTGTGTATATTATTAGATGAAAAGCTACCCATAATCTCAATGAATTATATGCATGATTACATATTCAACTATATAATGTACATCTAACTATCTTATAAAATTATTACACATCATCAATTTTTTTTAGTCTTCTTTTGTGTTTTCCAGGTCTTAAGTAATTCATCCATCTTCATGTCTTCGTTTACTGGGTGCTCTTCAACAACTGATGTTGTTTCACTCCTTTCACGCCAAGTACATATGGTCTCATACCCATGGCATGGATGCTGCTGTGAGGGGCCATCACCTACAAAACCAAAAAATATTAAATTTATATGGCCAATTTTTAAATATCATTGAAGTAGTTCATTAATATTAAAAAAAAACTCTGGAATGTAATTATTTACCTGGTCATCTAGTCGGCACCGTTGGAATGGATGCTGGCCTATTCTCCTGATCTTCAGATCGAGGAGGATAAACTATGACATTCTATGCCATTGAAACGTCAAAATTTATAAGTACATAATTATTAAGTATATGATTAATATACAACCATTTTACCATTGTGGGCCTCAGTCATAGCAACATATTGGGGCTGCACCCCACTGGGATGGGGATACTAGGGAGCACCATGATCTTTTGGTTGCGTTTTACTATCAACGCTCTGTTGTCCAGTACTAATGGTTTCATTGATAGTGTTTCTCCCCTAATTACAACAAAGTAAGACATTAAATTATGGATGATATCAAACATTTACGTATTTTATAAGTAATGAAAGGTTAATGTGGAATGATTTTTATTTACCTTATCCCGCAAACTGGATCTTGGGGTCTGCCCCATGCTTTTCCTATGATCAACCATGAATTTATAATTGTACTTGTAACTAAGTTGGAGGTCTTCCTTCGTGGTTCCAGTTTCGAAGTCGTCGCCCTGCATTGCATAAGGGTATGGTTTTTTAATGTTTTTGGCTGCAATTACCTAAAAGTTGTAAGGCAATACAAATAATATTCTTAATATGTTTGGGTACTTACAATTCATGGCTGTAACCTCGAGTAGCCTCCCTGGCCTAGCTTGTGTTGGCCATGTTTGGAAATCCTTTCTTTGGTTTCCTTCGAAGTGTCAGGCAACCTATCATCAAAATTTTCAAGTATGTTATATATAAACACACTTTTATTTAGATCTAAAGAAAATTAAAGCTGGTATTGAAATCAAAATATTGTAATTTACCTTGGTGTACCAATTATTTTTTCTCTTGATATTTTCAAAATCTTCTATTTTGCATCATCAATGATCACCTTCCACTCCCTCTCTAGAATTGAGGGAGGATGCTCATACCTAGGATTTCCTACCAAGATTCATCTATAAATATATCTCATATATTTTAAATATTTTCCCACTGCAGAGGTGACCACTTTTTTATTGAACATGTCTACTCCAAATAGGCCTTCAAGATAATCCATATGTTCCTTTTTGAGGTTGGAATTATGGAAATTCCACCTCATGTGTAAGGTTGCCCCAAAAATCAACAAGGCTTTGCTCTCTAGGTGCCTATAAAAATGTTTGTTTCCTACACACAAAAATATATGATCATTAATTTAAAATTAATAATCTAGATGATTTGTGTATGAGATGTGTTGGATTACTGAGAGGGGGGGTGAATAAGTAATAGCGTAATTATAATCCTTTTTCTTCAAATTTTATATCAATGTAGAATTATTATCCAATAATGAGCAGTAAGAAATAAACAATCACACACATACACAGTACGCCAGTGTTTTACGTGGAAACCCAAATCCAGAGAAAACCACATAATGCTTTTTCTTATATGTATTGAAGAATTACATTAATTGGAAGCACACAATTCCTTTTCTTTCCAACTACAACTAGAAGGAGTCTCCAACCCCCTAGTTTATCAGGCTACAACTTGAGGGAAGCTCCAACTCCCCAATTCTCTGGCTACAACCAGAAGGAGGCTACAACCCCCTATGTTCTCCGACTACAACTAGAAGGTGGCTACAACAACTTGTTCTTGCCCCGTCCTACCACCCCGAAGTAGAAGTATAATGATGGAACCACTGTCACACTATCACTGTGAGATATACCACTGTAAACCTATACCAATAAATCTAAACCATGCATCAACCATGCATCAACCTATACCTCAACCTGTACCATAAACAAGTGCATCAACCATGCAACAACCTGTACCATAAACAAGTGAATCCAACCATGTACCAAGTATGTACCAATCATGTGTCAACTACTCATCACTATGTACCAACATCATCAACTATACACCTCATGTATGTGCCAACTCATCAACTACTTGTCTCAACCATGTACTCAACATGTACCTCAACCAAAAGCCCTCATCAATTTCATCGTCCAAATATTATTTGTATCTCTATAATAGACTTGGTGTATATGATCACATTCCTGCAAACCTTCCTTAAATTTAACAACAAGAGACTAGCATTTTCATCAAACTTTTTTTTAGTCTCACATGCCTAGTTTTGGTTAGTCAACAACCCTAGCTTGAAGTAATCATAAATTTGAACATGTAATGTATAAAGATCTAAAACTTATAAACAATGTTCGTCAGTGTTTTTTCTACAATTCCTCCAAGTGTCACTACTTGGAACCTCTCAGAAAAGGAGTTATAGAAAAAATGGCATATCTTGCTGAATTCTAGCTTATTCTAGAGAGAGACCTTGTAGAGCGTGCCCCACATGAAATATTCGTTGAATTTATCTGAAACTATTACATAGCATACTATATAATGTACCCTAACCAACACATTTGGTCTCACTGAATTGAATCTATTATGAATAAGTTATGAACAAGTTATGATGTTTTTACTCGAAACACATGCTTTTGACTAGTTTCAGGACTAGCCACAAACCCTATTTTCCACAGACTGTAACTACCAAATACAACGACCCACAAGCTTAATTTTTTACCACAGATACTTGGGTATGTTTTCTCAATGTCATAGAAATTTCAAAGTCTGAATCATTATAGAAAAAACGTTATAGCGAAAATGGTGAGATGACCTGTAAATAACATACCTTAGAAAGCACCATCAAATTTTTTTATCCTTCCTTCCATTTTGGCCTTATTTTCTTTACCTTCCCTCAAAAATTAGGCTTATATATCCTTGGTTACCTCAGAAACCTATAGATATTCAATATTCTCAAGTGTAATTAAAATGAGAGAGCCTTGCCACTTATTTATACTCTCCAAGTATCTTCCTTAATTGGCCCACTTTCCTTATTTTAGGGTTAACCCACTTCTAATTTCTCCATTAAATTTATTATTGAAATAATTTATTTTGTATTCACTTTGAATTATAATACACTCATCACTTCACTTTATTATTTACCTTTTAAAATCTGTTAAATCACTTTGACTACTTTGACCTTTTGGGGCTTCTAGATGACATATGAGGGTCCTCCAACTTCGTAAGGCCATAACTCTGAAACCATGAGGAGTTATGTGACATTCCACATACCAAAAGAAATGGAATGACATGTACTATCCATATAGAATAGTATTACCTTCAAATATAGCAAAAATCATACAGTTATCCATCAAACAAACTCGGGTCCATTACCCAAACCTGGGTTCTCCAACTTCACATGGTCATAACTCTCTAACCATGAGGATTTATGTGACGTTCTACATACCATCGAAAATGGCATGAAAAGAAATATCCATATAGGATAGTTTCCCTGAAAAATTCAATGTCCTTAATCTCATTATTCCACAATTAAGCATGGGTTCTCTTACTCCGCAAAGCGTCTTCCATGAGGGATTTCACCATAAGGGGACCACTTTGGAGTTCATCCATATTTACTTCTTATGAACCATGAAAAAAAATAATGAGTCATATTTACATCAAACAATCTTGGGTCCATTACCCAAACCTTTGTGCTACGGGGCTTTCTTCAAGGGTTGACATCAAGGACAACCAACCTTAATCAACATTCTCCCCCTTTGGCATTGATGGCAATAATTTGATGCAATAATGAAATCATATCACTCATGCCCCCAATGGAACCATGCCTCTGTCCTTTGCATCTGATAAATCTGCCTTTATCCTCTACATGTAATAAATCTACTCTCCCTGGAACCATGCCTCTATCCTCTGCATTTGATAAATCTCTCCCCCTTTGTCATCATTGGAAAATGTATCTTTCCATCCAGGGTTGCTCCCCCTGACTGAACTGCCCTCTTATGGTGCTTCCTCGTGTACATCCTAGACATATAAGATAAGCATTCAAAAATCATTCAAAAAGAATTCATTTTGGGTAGAAATAACTCCAAGTCTTTGGCGAAGATATTCAAAGGCTTCCCGTGGAAGTGGTTTTGTAAAGATGTCTGCCACTTGTTCTTTTGTTCCCACATACTCAACTAAGATGTTCTTTTCTACAACCTGTTCCCGTAGAAAGTGATACTTGATTGGAATGTGCTTCGTCTTGGAGTGCATCACCGAATTTTTTTGAGATACTGATGGCTCATCATACTCAACCTGTATATCTGTCAAATTTTGTTTCATCCAAATAATTTGTGTACAACATGCTGATGTTGCAATATACTCTTCCTCGGCTGTAGATAGAGATACTGATGATTGTTTCTTGCTTATACATGATACCAAAAACTTACCTAAGTAGAATACTGCTCCACTGGTGCTTCATCGGTCATCAATATAATCCGCCCAATCTGCATCTGTGTAGGCAATAAGTGATAGATCTTTTCCTCTTGGATACCATAATCCAAACTCTTCTGTTCCTTTGAGATATCTGAAGATCCTCTTTACTGCTAATACATGTGATTCCTTTGGTGCTTCTTGAAATTGTGCCACCTGTCCAACTGCCTGCATTACATATGGTCTGGATGTTGTCACATATAATAGGCTTCCAATCATTGACCTGTAATTCCTCTGATCTGTAGACTTCGAATCATCATCTTTTCTCAACTTACAACTAGTTTGCATGGGAGTGATAACTGGTTTGCAATCTTCCATTCCAAACCTCTTTAGCATTTCTCTGATATACTTGGTTTGAGAAATAAAAATTCCTTGGTTGCTTTGACATATCTAGAAAGAAGGATAGTTCTCTAAGTAACAACATTTCAAATTCATTCTGCATGTCTTTTGCAAATTTCTGTCTTAACCTGTTATCATCACTACCAAAAATAATATCATCAACATAAAATTCAATTAATAAAATATTACCTTGACATACCTTGATGCAAAGGTTTTTGTCTACACTTCCTTTTCTGAACCTTTCCTTTTGCAGATACTTATCCAGTCTGGAGTACCATGATCTAGGAGCCTGTTTTAGACCATACAAGGCCTTCTTTAATTTACACACATAGTTTGTGCTCTCTGATAACTGAAATCCTTCCATTTGTTTAATGTAGACTTCTTCTTCAAGTTCCCCATTTAGAAAAGATGATTTTACGTCCATATGATATACTTTAACATTTTTGGAGCATACATAAGCTAAAAGAAAACATATTGCTTCCATTTTGGCAACTAGGGAAACTGTCTGTTCAAAGTCGATTCCTTCAATTTGTGCATATCCTTTACATACCAATCTAGCTTTGTTCCTTGTAACCTGTCCATCTTCATTCAATTTATTACTGAAAACCCATTTTGTGCCGATCACATTCTTATTCTTTGGTCTTGGAACCAATTCCCAAGTGTCAATTTTCTCTAATTGATCCAATTATTCATCCATGGCCTTATTCCAAAATTCATCCTTGCTAGCTTCTTCAAAATAAATTGGTTCAATTGTAGATAAGAGTGCTAGGTGTGTTTGTTCTCGTGAATGGATTTTTCTTCTAGTCTTAACTCCTGCATCTTTGTTTCCAATAATCTAATCTGAAGAATGATTCTTCTGTACTCGTTTGCTAGGTGTCTTTGGAGATACTTGTTGAACTTTCTCTTCTTCTTCTGTCGGATTCTCTTCATCTTCATCTTCCTCTTCTACTTCTTTTTCATCTTCTTCTTCAAAAATTTGTTCCATTGATTTACTTTCTTCTTCCTTTGATTCTGGTCTGTCTGTTTCATCAATTGTTACGTTGATGATTTCCACAAATTTTTCTAATCTTAGATTGTAACACTTGTATGCTTTCCTTGTACTTGAGTAACCAACAAGTATTCCTTTATCCACACAAGATTCAAACTTTCCCATTCTTCCATCTTCTCTTTTGATGTAGCATTTGCTTCCAAAAACTTTGAAGTGATTCACATTTGTTGGTCTTCCTTTACATAGCTCGTAGGGAGTTTTATCAGTGTTGTTAGTGAGAATTACTCTGTTTTGAATGTGAAATGTTGTATGCACTGCCTGTGTCCAAAAAATATTTGTCAACTTTGAATCCATTATCATTGTTCGAGCCATTTTTTGTATTGTCCTGTTCTTTCTTTCAACAACTCCATTCTGTTGAGGTGTCCTAGCGACGAAGAATTGAATTTTTATTCCATGATTGTTGCAGTAGTCCATAAATTCTTTTGAGGTGAATTCTCCTCCATTATCTAATATTAAGCATTTGATTCTTAAATCCATCTCATTTTCAACCATTTCCTTGTAGATCTTGAATTTTTCAAAAGCTTCTGACTTGTTCTTGAGAAAGCAAACCGCAGTCATTCTTGTATAATCATCAACTAATAACATAAAGCATCTCTCACCTTTTAAGACTTTTGTTGTAGTTGGTCCAACTAGATCAATATGCACAATTTCCAATGGTTTTGTTGTTGAATATTCCTTTGATTTGAACCTGGTCTTTGTTTTCTTTCCTTGTTGGCAATGCTTGCATAAAGTGTTGGTTGGTTTTGTGAGATGGGGAATTTCTCTGAATGATTCTCTTTTGCCAACTTTGACAAGGTTATCAAAATGCATGTGACCCATTCTTCTGTGCCATAACCAACTTTCATCTACCTTTCCTAGACACCACTTTTCATTTCCAATTTCTCTTAACACATATATGTTGCTTGAATTTCTTGCAGCTGTAGCGACCAATTTACCTGAACCTTCTTTTATTATCTCACACTTTTTTGAATCAAAAGTAACTTTATGACCTTGGTCACACATTTGACTCACACTTAAAATATTATGTTTCATATCTTCTTCTAGTAGAACATTTTCTGCCTTTTCATTCTTGTTCCCAATT
>JZKD02S0000002.1:1459602-1490594 GCA_000966675.3 Picea glauca
ATTTTGAATCATCTTGTACTTGAACATTTAAGTGGGGTAAAAGGAGGTTGGCCCCTTGAAGAGGCTTATTATCTGAAATTATCTCTTTTTCAAGGCGTTGAGTACTTTTTCTGAGTTTTTTCTATGCTATATTGATATTTGGTTCCTAACAGACTATTGTTACTCAAAGGAGTGGTCATGAAACTGATGGCGTTTTGACTTGACTCTTTAAACCATGCAAGAGGAAAATTAAATGCAAGAATTTCAACTTTGATGAAAACTAGCTATAGGAAGGAGCAAGAGGTTTTAAGCAAAGAAATAATTTCTTGATAGATTAATATGTGTGCAGTACTGCTAATGAAAAAAATTATGAGCTAATTATCCAGATAAATGGAAGCAAAATGACCCAAATTTTAAAAATACCATGCAAATGTCATAGTTCACTTAGTATACCTATGCAACGTTGAATCAAATGTCATCATTTCTAACATAGTAAACTTTTATTATTACAAAGACCACCATACACATCTTGAATACTTATTAGGATCACGGGGGATTCGCCTTGTTGACCAATATCTTATCATGTTCATTCATAAAGGGTTTTTTTTTTTTAATTATGAAAAATAGAGTCAATAATTGTAGGTATTGGGAACCTTGTTGAAGGTAACCCAACCTTGGAGAGAGATATAATATCACCTACATAACAACAATTGTGATGTGAACATGTTCTATAATCTTATCAATGAGGCAATCATACCTATGTTCATGATGATAATCATGTTAATTACAATACGAAACCATAACATGTGTGAAATGATACATTTGAAATCGGGTCATAATACCTCTATGAAATAAATGTTTATTATGGTTGAAATATGTGATGAATGGGTGTTTCCTTGATGAGGGACCAAAACTATTATAATAAACAAATCCCACTAGAAAAGTGCTTTGAACATGTTGATAGCTAACCATTGATAATCCTATGTTGATAGTTCAAAAATAATGAAAAATAGTCATATTACATGTTCATTGGTATTCAACTAGATCTAGCTATGGTCATCATGACGTACAAATTATCCATAAGGTGACATTATTGAGGGCATGTGTCATTAATTCTAGAAAGGCATTATTGAAGGCATGAGGTGAAAATGTTAGCATGGGGATGAAAAATGAACATAAGGAAACAACGTTAATTAAGCACCATCGAAGGTAGGAGGAGAGCGTTGAGAGGAAGGAAATTTCATGGAAATGAAGGTGATCTTATAGCTATAGGCTACAGGATGCAACTTCCAAATATAACCTCTTAGGGAAGATAACAAGGGAGTGGTGACTAGTCTCAACTAAGGAATGCCATATTGAATTTAGCGTTAATCAAGACAATGAACTAAAGGGATATAATCAAAGATGAATGGATCGAGGAAATAGGTGTTCAATAAGAGAGTGAATGAGGAAGATGGCAGCCCCTAAAGACTTATCCTGCTAGCTGCAACAATCAAGTATACCGAGTCTTATACTCCTCCAAGAATCATACCCTTGGAGATGAACTCCATCCTTCTTTTATATATGAATCCCTCAACTACCTCCATAATAAAAGATTCAAGAAAAATTTGGACATCTTTCCTCAGGTGAAGAACCTCTTATAAAAACACAAATCTAATATGGCTTCCTCTTATTGGGAAAAATTTTCCTTGAGAAGGTGAATGATTCCAAGTGTTTACATATGAGCCTACAATTTCTTGCAAATAGAATCACATGGAGGAATTCCTCCCACGACAACAACTTTATTCAATAAAACCCTCCTCAAGGATATCCAATGATATCCTTTAGATTTGTAATCTATTTCTACTGATTACAATGCCAAACTATTTCTAGAAAAAAAAAATGTACTTTGGATGGAGAGTCTTTATTCCAAATAAGAGGAAACCACAATTGAAATCCTTTGGCCATAATATAGAGAAAATATAAATCTTTGTTGTAGATTGGTGTTTTCCTAGTTGTGTGTGTCCAAAGAAGATTGAGGGTGTAACCCTTTTTCGTTATCCTCAAGTCACTATCATAGGAATAATATAGTTCTGGTTGAGCCTAATTTAGAATTATTAAGATTCTATGGAGCCGAGTAAGCCTCCTCTTTGATGTTGGTTTTTTTCGTTTGGGTTTCTAGGGTAAATCCTCTATGTTCTATGGCATATGATTGCATGAGTTTATTGGTTTTAATTGTTTGTTTGGATACACAATAAAATGTGGATATAGTAATAGCATAGTCACATGACAATTACACAATAGTAATTGGTGAAAAAATACACATTAAGGTGAAATAAACTAGAACCATAATGAACATTTAATTCCCACATTTTAAAATCTAATAACATTGATACAGGTGAATACACTTGGACATAGAATAAGAAATTATGGATCATATTGGTATCTGAGTGGTATATCCTTGGGAGGTGCACATTGAAGAGAAATCAACCATGGGAAAGGATTTAAAAAGAGAAATGTTGGAAGAGTTCAATGTCATTGATGAGCATAGTCAAGAGGAGAATAAAAACCAAGGTAGAAGTTGTAATAATATGAGAAGAAGATTGGAGACTTGTAGTGTGAAATGCACACCTTACAAGATTTTATTTCAAATTCTACAAGGGGCTAGCTAGGGAGACATCGAGGGTACATATCCAATTCTACACAAGTTGGTATTTGTACAATGTTTGACTTATGAAACTAGTAGAGGAGGTGAATCAATTGGATGGTCACAAAGAGGATAAGTGTACTTATATGATGGCATAGCTACAAAAAGAATTGAAAACCAAGGAAGAACTATTGTTAGAGCTTCAAGTATAATTCCAAGTGATAAAGTAAGGGGGGGAACCTTTTCCTTCTACAATATGTTCTTGCACCATGACTAAGACAAATGTGGTAAGCACATCCTCCAAAAACCTTTCTCATTTTGATTAAGAAAAACAATCTTTTGGTAGCTTTGAATTGCATATCATAGGTATAGGCGCTAAGTTGAAGAAACAAATTAGATACAATGGCTAAAGGATTAAAGACCCCACTGTAGTGGAACTTAGGTTAAAGCATGAAGGAATAGGGTTTGGCTTAAAGGGGAAATGGGTGAAGGTTCCAAAGTTGTGGAAGATTATGAGCATATTGTGGTAAAATAATGCAACCCATCTCTAAAAAGCTTGGCTCTAAGAGAATATAAGACCACCAATATCACATTTTTTAAGGTAGAGGAGATTAAAGTAATGTCCACTTCAAGAGAATAAAGGATAATAGAAAATGAAGTAGGAAGCACTCTGTTATTGAAGCAATCATGTGGAATATTAAAGAAGGGTAGTGGGAGATGACCTCGGAATCTAAAACTGCACTATCATTTAGTAGACCAATCAAGTAAGCCTACAAGCACTATTTATATTGATGAAAATGCCAAACTCACCCTAAATGCCTCCCCATGAATCAGACTGTACAGAAAAAAACCATATTTGGAAACAAGAAAACAATGACTCTCTAACTAATCAAAAAAATGAATAGTGTAATAATAGAAAATCACTCAGGCCAGGTGCAAAACTTCTTACCCCTATTTTTTTGTGCTCCATTCTCCTGTGTGCCCTAGCTCTTGCACCTTGAGCTATCTCCTCGCCTCGAGTTGTATGTCGGCATGCCCTAGCTTCTGCACCCCGAGCTATCTCCTTGCCTCGAGCTGTCTGCTCGCTGACTCTCTCTTTACGGGATGGTAAACTGTCCCAGCTCGTCGACTTTCTCTTCTACCTCATCCATGCTAAACTGTCCCAGCTCATCAGATTTTTCTTTTAGCTCGGCCATCGTATTTCTTCTCCTCCCCATGCGAGCTCTCTCCTGGGCACGATTTGGAACATGCCGCCAAGCTCTCTTCGCGCGTGATATAGAAACACTCAATGTTTATGGTGAGTTTAAATGATTTTTATTTTTATTTTTTTTATGTTTTATTTTTATATTATATTTATAATTTATATTTATGTTTATATATATATATATATATATCTTATTTATATAATATATATATATATTATATTATTTATAATTTATTATATATTTTAATTACTATTACAACCCACCCATAGATTGACACCCATCCCTACCTTCCCACCATTTCTAACCTTCAAGGATAACACAAATGAAAGTCAAATGTCTCTCACAGGAAGACAAAAGAGTCGCCTCTAATCTCATAGTAGGGAGATAAATGGAATACAAAATGGTCCTTAGTCTCAATCTCTAAGGATTGGATATGGAAAATACAATGCTCACGAGGAATATGATGATTTATATGATGATTTATCTCAATGTGAAGCTCATGGGAAGAAAATCTATGCTAGGCAAGAGGGACCCTTAGGCTACAAGGTAACTATGACCTTTGAGTGGGATATGTATTCCATTAAGAGGTTTTGTGAAAAAAGGATGGGTTTTGGCCTTGAGCAAGGTCTTATGAGGAAAACAAGGACCTTGATACATAAATGAATTGTCTATTTATCCCATGCCCATTAATGAGGTATTAAACCACCACACATATTCCCTATGAAGGGGGCCTTTGGCCTTTGAGTAGTTTATGGGTGTCATTTGTGAGGTTTTGTGCTCTAGGGATGGGTTTGAGGGCCTTAACCATGGTTTTGAGAGGGAAGAGAAGACCTTAGGAACTTAAGTGAAGATTTTAGGGATTTGCGCCATGAATGATACCTTGAACCACCACACAGGCCCTCTAAATAGAATATTTGGTCTCTATTAGTGATATGCACGCCCTTAGGATGTTTTCCATACTAGGGATGGGTCTCAGGGCCTTTATCATCATTTGAGGAGGAAAAAAAGGTTCTTAATCCCTGAATGAGTCTTGTAGGGTTGAGGGGCCATGAATAGGACTCAAATCACTGCATGATTTATCTAATGGAGATATTTGGACTCCCATTTGGATATTGACATCATTAAATATCTTTTACACCCACGAGATGGGTCTAGGGGCCTTGACCATGGTGAATAAAGGAAAAAAAATACCTTATCATATAAATGAAACTTCCACATCTCAGGGGCCATAAACAAGGCCTCAAACCACCACATAGGCCCTTTAGAGGTGATATTTGGCGTCAAAGTGGCATATGGAGTACACCATTATGAGATTTTGTGCACTAAGGATAGGTCTCATGGATTTAACCATGATCATGGGAGAAAAATAAGTGCCTTAGTCCTAAATGAATCTTATAGGGTTTGAGGGTCATGAGAAAGTCCTTAAACCATCAAAAAGGGCCTCTACATAACAAAAATATATAAAAACTATTCATATAATTTAACAAAACTATATAAAAACTACTTAATATGATTTTTATAATGTCAAGCTTTAAATTCCATGTTAGTTTAACATGGGAGCTTCTCCTCTCGGTAAATTATGAACCTCTTTTCCGTATATTTTGACTTATTTGTTGATTCATTTATCCACTTATTTTCCCTAAAGAATAACTTTGTCATCAAATACTATACCATAGAAACTAGTGGTGGTTGACAAGTTTCAACGACTTTTTATTTTAATTTGAGTAGGATTCCGATGTATCTTAATGGGAGACACACATTTCTATGTGATATAATTCGATTGGATTGGATTGTACTCATACAATTCATCCCACTCCTCCTTGTACGGTGCATTCTTTTATCCACTTGCCTCAAATATAATTGAAATGCCATTCACTTATTCATAGTGTCCAACATCATCACCGACATCGTACTTTGGGGAAACTTGAAGAGTCATGTGCAACCATTGAAACAATAAACACAACCATATCCATGGCTTCTCAGGGTATTTTTTAAATGGGCAATTGGAAATGTTGAAGTAATTTAAGGAGGTTTTAGATACTAATTAAAATTATTTTATTTAATAATTGGTTCATCATCTTGATGATGACCTTCTATCATGATTTTCTAATTGGAAATATGCTTATATGTTTTTAAAAGAGAGGGAGTAAGTCCTCATAGATTCAAGGACATGAAACATATACAAATTTTTAGAAAGTATAATTGATATAGATATATGAAGAAAAAAACCTAAGAGTAAGTGTTTGTAGTAAAGAATGAAGGATACAAGGAATATTTACCATACCCTTTCTTTTAAGCATCTATAACATCATGGTATGCCATCACGATGACCACTTTGATGTCATATCCTTATCAGAATCAGATATGTTAGTTTCATGAAGTCACTTCATTCCCCCTAGAGGGGCATCCAGTACAATTGTCATATTTGAGAAGGAAAACCCAATATCAATGGCCTCTACTCCATCCTTCGAGGGAGGGCAAGGTTCCCCAATCAACTCTTCTAGGAAGACTATATCAAATTTTGTTTAATTCAATGGTTTTTGATTTTCATTAGCAAGAGAAACTTCATCATATGACATTTGTTGCTTAGGAAAATTCCAATTTTTTTTATTTGTATTTGGTCTCGTTTTCCCTTGAAGGATGAGCTCATGCATGGGGATAAATATTGTGTAGATGTCCTGTAAGTTGATGAATTCAATACTAGAATGTTGTGTTCTCATAATTCAATACCCAAATCCACCTAAAACTTTCATTTGAGGGTCATTTTATCTGGAAGACTCTTACTCAGTTCTATTTCAACATAGATGTAGGTGAATGTACACAATCTCGTTATACATCTCCAAAATTGATTTTATGTATCTGCCCAAAGTATTCTCAATATCCTCAAAAATTGATATATACTAAGAATGAAATGGATAATTTGGGAGGTGTACCCAAAGTGGCATTCTAGTATTTGACATAGAGTTAGGATCAAAATTTGGAAATCAAGGAGATATAAAAAGCCCCACTCTTCCCCAAAACCAGGGACCCTCCTCTAAAACTTGCTTATAAGAAGCATGATCGAAAATATGAATTAAAAAAACATCTTTGGAGCAGATAGGAATCTCATAATTCTTTTTCCATGTTGAGTGGATCCATTGGTACAACGCTGATGAAGCAGGCCAATAACCATTAAACCATTAAATCTACAAATGACAAGTTTTTTGGAGATGAGTGATCTTCGATTATGTGATCTCCATCGATGGCACACATTTATCTTTTTCCATGATATATGTATAGGAAAAGGAGGGATTGAAGAATTTTTTTGTAGTTGAAGACTTTTTTTAACCAACTCCTTAAAGGAAACGTGTTTGGAAGTTGAAAGCACCTCATGTTATAACATTATTTGATTACCAGTGACCATGGATTCCTTGTTGCCCAATATATTAGCCATTGAATATCTTTGATGCACACAAAACATATGTTAAATTTTTTTTTCTTCATACCCACATTATTCCTTTGAGAAATGCACTAGTACCCATGTGTTTCCTTTAAGAAAGGCAGGGTGTCTTCCAAAAATTGTAAAAAGTAAAAAATGAACATTAATTATGCACTCCTAAGAGGGGTTTACGATATCTATGCAACTGTACAACCCTAATTATTATTTTCAACAAGCTTAACCAACTTGTGATAATATAAATTTGGTTCAAATTTTGGAGAAAGGGAACCAACCATTCTAGTACCCTTATGCTGGAGCATTATATTGAGAATTTAGCCTTGGATTTTTATGACTAGTTCCTTTTGTAGAAACCCTTGTTTTTGGGATTGACTCTCTTGCTTAGACTCTGGGATCTAAATCCTTGTTTATTTTCCAATGCACATATGGCAAGGAGTTTGAAGAAGAGTTGAAGTCTATATGTAGTCTAAGTAGGAGGAACCCTAACTCTACTGACAAAGGTGCCAACAACATATCATGTATTATTTCATATCTTTGTAGTTGTTTTTTCACATAAAATTAATATATGAATATATCTTTTCTTCCCCCCTAAAACTATGTTGCGATTTACTTGAGTATTGATAACATGATTTTAGGAGGAATTAACCACCCGATGTTAATTAATATTAGTTAGTTACAAGTTTTCTTGTTTCATCTTCATTGATATTAGATGATTTTAATGGTTTGAGGAAGGTTTTGTATTTCTATTGTGCATATTTTTAGAGAAGCTTGGAGTATTTAGGATCTTATCCAGACAAATTGCAAGAGAGTCAATCCTTGAAACAAGGGTCTTTGCAGAAGGGATTGGTGATAAAAATCCAAGGACAATGTTTAGGATAATGCTCCAGCATAAGGGTACTAGAATAGCCAATCCCCCTTATCCAACATTTGAACCCTATTGTACTATAAAAAGTTGTTTAAGGTCATTGGTAACAATAATTAGGGTTTTATAGGTGTACAAAACCCGTAAACCCCACAAAGGAGCCCACAATTAATTCACATTTATTATTTTTTACAATTTTTGGAAGAAACCCATGCCTTTCTTAAAGGAAACATGTAGGTACCTACTCAATTCCCAAAGGAAGGGCACACATATGAGGAAAAAATCAATTTAGCATATGTTTCATGTGGAACAAATATAGGAAAGAGATACTATCTTGGCCAACAAGGAATCCATGGTTAGCAGTGACCAAATAAAGCTATAACATGCCAAAACTAACCACCCTTCCATGCAATTGCAATATACAAATGAGGATTGAATCTTTTCCTATGTGGTAGAGGGATAAATGGTTTTGGTCCTCAAGCTATTTACTCTCATAGATTAGAATCCCTTTTTGTAGCTCCAATACACAAAATTCGTATCAATTTGTCACACAATTAATCAAATGTTTAGCATATTCATTATCAATTCGAAGATAGATGATGAATGCAACATTTAACTTTTTGTTTTTTATGATTGATGCTACAATTTTTAAAAGTTATATAATAAGTGACCACTAAAATGAATGTTGTATTGAAATATTAAGTGATCATACCTTTCAACATTATGGTTGAAGTGAGGACACTACTTTAGGTAAATCAATATTGAATTTCCACAACAAACTTCATGATAAGGTTCAACATTTTTTAAGAACATTCTAGATTATATGATTTATGGAAGCAAGTTTTCATTGGTCACTACAAACAACAATGAAGATAACATTGGAAAAAAAGAAAGTTGTTTTATTGATAATTTAACTTGTTTTAAAGAACTCTTAAACTCATTTGTAAAAGCTTGCAACCACTTTGAAGAACTTCTTTGAAATTTAGAGATCAATATTATTTTTCAATAAGAACGATACGTAGATAAATGTTCAAGAATCAATATTCCTTTAAAAAAAGAAGATAAAAGATATTGTATTTGACTTTGTTATGTACATGATTTAAACACGAACATTGAACATCATGTGAAATATGGAATTGAAATATGCAAGAATTTGTATGTGGATACTTCACCTATATAATAGAATGATATATATTTTATTATTATTATTTTTAAAGAGATTGAACATTATATTATATATACGAGGTTCACTAGTAAATTTGGGTCATTTTGAAACATCTATTTCGACGCTCTTGTGACATTATGTCATGGATATTGCAATGAATCTTGGGTATCCCAAACGTTGCTTCACGTCAACTACTAAATCAACTTGAAATTAAAATTTGATACTTTTCAAGCTAGTTGTACCTTGAGTCAAATACAAATATGAAATTTGGAATCATTAACATATCTACTAGAACATATGAAAAATAAGGTTTATGGTTTACATGATGATATGATGATGGAATAAAGTGAGTGTGTGAGTGAAATTTGAGTCTAGAAACCCTCCCATATCGTTAAGGCATGTGAATAGTCTATCCATGTCAAATTTCAATGCATACATAAACAATTTGAAAAAAATTCAATGTTGGCCCCATTCACATGTCACTGTTGCCCACCTCTAGTATTTTTATGGTGTTGATTAAGCAACCAATGAAAAAGAGGGACTTTTCATCACAACTATGACACAGATACATTGTATATAAATTAATGTAGAACCTGAAATAAAATGAAGAAATAATGATGAAAACTTAAAACTTGCATCAACCAAATTGTGTACTTTGAAATAAAATTAGGGTTTATGGTTTACATGATGAATTGATGATGGAATAAAGTTTTGTGTGAGTCAAATTTGAGTCCAAAAACCCTCCCATATCGTTAAGGCATGAAAATAGTATATCTATGTCAAATTTCAGTGCATACATAAACAGTTTGAAAAAAATTCAAAGTTGGCCCCATTCATAGGTCACTATTGTCAGTGTCTAGTCCTAGTACAATTTCCATTCCTTGTTCCTTGTAAAATTCATTCGACATTACACACGTCCCCTCATCTAGTACTGTAACAGAGTATTTTTATGGTGTTGATTAAGCAATCATCGAAAAAGAGGGATTTTTCATCACAACTATGACACAGATACATTGTATATACATTAATGTAAAACTTGGAAGAAAAATGAAGAAAGACTGATGAAAACTTAAAACTTGCATCAACCAATTTGTGTACTTTGAAAGAAAATTAGGGTTTATGGTTTACATGATGAATTGATGATGGAATAAAGTGGGTGTGTGAGTCAAATTTGAGTCCAGAAAACCTCCCATATCGTTAAGTCATGCGAATAGTCTATCCATGACAAATTTCAGTGCATACATAAAAAATTTGAAAACATTTCAGCGTTGGCCCCATTCACAGGTCACTGTTGCCCGTGTCTAGTCCTAGTACAATTTCTATTCATTTTTCGTTGTTCCTCATTCCTTTTTCCTCGTTCCCTGACTATGGTGTAGTCCCCAAGATCCATTATTTTTGTACAAAACATACTAATGGCATAAAATGTCCCACACAAAGACCAAATATCCGCTACATAAGTCTTTTGTCTTTTTTCAAGGACTATGTAACGAATCTCAATTCTAAGAAGATTCAAATAGAACCTAAGAAACTTATGTTCTTTCCTTAACCATTGGTGACATAACACTATCATTCAATATTCAGATTGTTACATTTCATTGTCATGCATCATGTGTACTGAGGGCTTGATCCACCACAAAGGAAACATACAAAGAATATTTGTCTCATGAAATAGATATGGTACTATGCATTTTGAGGTTTGGCATAGAGATTGTTCATATAGAATACACTACATTGCACCATATAATCCCTAGACTCCTTGCAAACCATGTAACACCATTCAAAGACACATTCTTGCGACAAATTAGCTATACTATTGACATACTGTTTTCATCGATAGTATAGCTAATTCGTTGCAAGATTATTTACATTCGCCTCTCTTGCGACAATATCAAATGATGCTTGGATTCATTTCATATTTGGTTTATCAACTTGAAATTAAAATTTGATACTTTACAAGCTAGCTAGACCTTTAGTCAAATACAAATTTGAAATTTGGAATCATTAACATATCTACTAGAACATATGAAAAATAGGGTTTATGGTATACATGATGATATAATGATGGAAGAAAGTGGGTGTGTGAGTGAAATTTGAGTCAAAAAACCCTCCCATATTGTTAAGGCATGCAAATATTCTATCCATGTCAAATTTCAATGCATACACAAACAATTTGAAAAAATTTCAATGTTGGCCCCATTCAGATGTCACTATTGCCCGCCTCTAGTATTTTTATGGTGTTGATTAAGAAATCAACGAAAAAGAGGGATTTTTCATCACAACTATGAAATATATACATTGTATATACATTAATGTAGAACTTGAAATAAAAATGAAGAAAGACTGACGAAAAATTAAAACTTGCGTCAACCAAATTGTGTACTTTGAAAGAAAATTAGGGTTTATGGTTTACATGATGAATTGATGATGGAGGAAAGTGGGTGTGTGAGTCAAATTTGAGTGAATAAAACCTCCCATATTGTTAAGGCATGCGGATACTCTATCCATGTCAAATTTCAGTTCCTACAGAAACAGTTTGAAAAAAATTCAACGTTGGCCCCATTCATAGGTCACTGTTGTTGGTGTCTAGTCCTAGTACAATTTCCGTTCCTTGTTCCTTGCAAAATTTGCTTGACATTACACACGTCCCTGCATCTAGTACTACAAGAGAGTATTTTTATGGCATTGATTCAACAATCAGTGAAAAAGAGGGATTTTTCATCACAACTATGACACATATACATTGTATATACATTAATGTAGAACCTAAAAGAAAAATGAAGAAAGACTAATGAAAACTTAAAACTTGCATCAACCAAATTGTGTACTTTGAAAGAAAATTAGGGTTTATGGTTTACATGATGAATTGATGATGGAATAAAGTGGGTGTGTGAGTCAAATTTGAGTCGGAAAACCCTCCCATATCATTAAGGCATGCAAATAGTCTATCCATGACAAATTTCAGTGCATATAGAAATTGTTTGAAAAAAAATCAACGTTCACCCCATTTACAGGTCATTGTTACTGGTGTCTAGTCCTAGTTCAATTTATGTTCCTTGTTCCTTGTTCCTTCCTTCTCGTTCCTTGTTCCTAGTTCCTCGTTCCTTGACCATCGTGTAGTGCCCAAGATCCATTATTTTTGTATAAAACATACTAATGGCATAAAGTGTCCCACACAAAGACCAAATGTCCGCTACATAAGTCTTTTGTCCTTTTTCAAGGACTATGTAACGAATCTCAATTCTAAGAAGATTCAAATAGGACCTAAGAACGTTATGTTCTTTCCTTAACCATGGGTGACATAACACCATCATTCAATGGTCAAATTGTTACATTTCATTATCATGGATCATGCGTACTAAGGGCTTGAACCACCACAAAGGAAACATACAAATAATATTTATCTTATGAACAAGATATGGTACTATCCATTTTGAGGTTTGGCATAGAGATTGTTCTTATAGACTACACTACATTGCACCATATAATCCCTACACTCAAGGACTATACTATGACACAGATACATTGTATATACATTAATGTAGAACCTGAAAGAAAAATGAAGAAAGACTGATGAAAACTTAAAACTTGCGTCAACCAAATTGTGTAGTTTGAAATAAAATTAGGGTGTATGGTTTACATAATGAATTGATGATGGAATAAAGTGGGTTTGTGATTAAAATTTGAGTCAAGAATCCCTCCCATATCGTTAAGGCATGAGAATAGTCTATCCATGTCAAATTTCAGTGCATATAGAAACAATTTGAAAAAATTTCAACGTTGGCCCATTCACAGGTCACTCTTGTTGGTGTCTAGTCCTAGTATAATTTCCGTTCCTTGTTCCTTGTAAAATTCGTTCGACATTACACACATCCCCGCATCTAGTACTGTAACGGAGTATTTTTATGGTGTTGATTAAGAAATCAACGAAAAGGAGGTATTTTTCATCACAACTATGACACAGATACATTGTATATACATTAATGTAGAACCTGAAAGAAAAATGAAGAAAGACTGATGAAAAATTAAAACTTGCGTCAACCAAATTGTGTACTTTGAAAGAAAATTAGGGTTTATGGTTTATATGATGAATTGATGATGGAATAAAGTGGGCGTGTGAGTCAAATTTGAGTCCAGAAACCCTCCCATATTGTTAAGGCATGCAAATAGTCTATCCATGACAAATTTTAGTCCATACATAAACTGTTTGAAAAAATTTCAACGTTGGCCCCATTCATAGGTCACTGTTGCTCGTGTCTAGTCCTAGTTCAATTTCTGTTCCTTGTTCCTAGTTCCTTATTCCATGTTCCTTGTTCCTCATTCCTTGACCATGGTGTAGTCCCCAAGATCCATTATTTTTCACAAAACATATTAATGGCATAAAATGTCCTACACAAAGGCCAAATATCCACTACATAAGTATTTTGTCTTTTTTCAAGGACTATGTAATGAATCTCAATTCTAAGAAGATTCAAATAGGACCTAAGAAATTTATGTTATTTTCTTAACCATGGGTAACGTAACACTTTCATTCAATAGTCAAATTGTTACATTTCATTGTCATCCATCATGTGTACTGAGGGCTTGAGCCATCCCAAAGGAAACATACAAATAATATTTGTCTTATGAACAAGATATGGTACTATCCATTTTGAGGTTTGGCATAGAGATTTTTCTTATAGACTACACTACATTGCACCATATAATCCCTACACTCCTTGCAAACCATGTAACACCATTCAAGTTAGACACATTCTTGCGACAAATTAGCTATACTATCGACAAACTTTTTTCATCGATAGTATAGCTAATTCGTCGCAAGATTATTTACATTCGTCTCTCTTGCGACAATATCAAATGATGCTTGGATTCGTTTCATATTTGGTTTATCAAACTTAAATTAAAATTTTATACTTTTCAAGCTAGATGTACCTTGACTCAAATACAAATATGAAATTTGGAATCATTAACATATCTACTAGAACATATGAAAAACAGGGTTTATGGTTTACATGATGATATGATGAGGAAGAAAGTGGGTGTGTGAGTGAAATTTGAGTCCAGAAACCCTCCCATATCATTAATTTATGCAAATAGTCTATCCATGTCAAGTTTCAATGCATATAGAAACAGTTTAAAAACATTTCAACGTTGGCCCCATTCACATGTCACTGTTGCCCGCCTCTAGTATTTTTATGGTGTTGATTAAGAAATCAATGAAAAGGAGGGATTTTTCATCAAAACTATGAAATAGATACATTGTATATACATTAATGTAGAACCTTAAATAAAAATGAAGAAATACTGACGAAAACTTAAAACTTGTGTCAACCAATTTGTGTACTTTGAAAGATAATTAGGGTTTATGGTTTACATGATGAATTGATGATGGAAGAAAGTGGTTGTGTGAGTCAAATTTGAGTCCAGAAACTCTCCCATATCGTTAAGGCATGCAAATAGTCTATCCATGTAAAATTTTAGTGCATACAGAAACAATTTGAAAAAATTTAAACGTTGGCCCCATTCACAGGTCACTATTGTCCATGTCTAGTCCTAGTACAATTTTCATTCCTTGTTCCTTGTAAAATTCATTCGACATTACACACATCCCTACATCTAGTACTGCAAGGGAGTATTTTTATGGCGTTGATTAAGAAATCAGCGAAAAAGAGGGATTTTTCATCAAATCTATGACAAGGATACATTGTATATACTTAATGTAGAACCTGAAAGAAAAATGAAGAAAGACTGATGAAAACTTAAAACTTGCGTCAACCAATTTGTGTAATTTGAAAGAAAATTAGGGTTTATGGTTTACATGATGAGTTTTTGATGGAAGAAAGTGGGTGTGTGAGTCAAATTTGAGTCCAGAAACCCTCCCATATCATTAAGGCATGAAAATAGTCTATCCATGACAAATTTCAGTGCATGCAAAAACAATTTGAAAATATTTCAACGTTGGCCATATTCACAGGTCACTATTTCCTGTGTCTAGTACTAGTAAAATTTCCGTTCCTCGTTCCTTGTTCCTCATTCCTCATTCCTTGACCATGGTGTAGTACCCAAGATCCATTATTTTTGTACAAAACATACTAATGGCATAAAATGTCCCACACAAAGACCAAATATCTGCTACATAAGTCTTTTGTCTTTTTTCAAGGACTATGTAACGAATCTCAATTATAATAAGATTCAAATAGGACCTAAGAACCTTATGTTATTTCCTTATGCTTGGATTCATTTCATATTTGTTTTATCAACTTGAAATTAAAATTTGATACTTTGCAAGCTAGATGTACCTTGAGTGAAATACAAATTAGAAATTTGGAATCATTAACATATCTACTAGAACATATGAAAAATAGGGTTTATGGTTTACATGATGATATGATGATGGAAGAAAGTGGGTGTGTGAGTAAAATTTGAGTCCATAAACCCTCCCATATCGTTAAGGCATGTGAATAGTCTATCCATGTCAAATTTCAATGCATACAGAAATGGTGTGAAAAAAATTCAATGTTGGTCCCATTCACATGTCATTGCTCCCGCCTCTAGTATTTTTATGGTGTTGATTAAGAAATCAACAAAAGAGAGGGATTTTTCATCATAAATATGAAAAAAATAGATTGTATATACATTAATGTAGAAACTGAAAGAAAAATGAAGAAAGACTAATGAAAACGTAAAACTTGCGTCAACCAATTTGTGTACTTTGAAAGAAAATTAGGGTTTATGGTTTACATGATGAATTGATGATGGAAGAAAGTGGGTGTGTGAGTCACATTTGAGTCCAACACCCCTCCCATATCGTTAAGGCATGAAAATAGTCTATCCATGTCAAATTGTAGTGCATACATAAACAATTTGAAAAAATTTCAACGTTGGCCCCATTGATAGGTCAATGTTTCCAGTGTCTAGTCCTCAAACAATTTCCATTCCTTGTTCCTTGTAAAATTTGTTCGACAGTACACATTTCCCCACATATAGTACTTCAAGGGAGTATTTTTATGGCGTTGATTAAGAAATCAATGCAAAAGAGGGATTTTTCATCACAAATATGACACGGATACATTGTATATACATTAATGTAGAACCTGAAAGAAAAATGAAGGAAGATTGATGCAAACTTAAAACTTGCGTCAACCAATTTGTGTACTTTGAAAGAAAAATAGGGTTTCAACAAAAATTCTATTGAAATGAAAAACACGTTCATCGAAAATTCATTGATTCAATACTATGACAACAATATTGATGACATATTATATGATCATGGTGGTATAAAAATGAAAGAGCTTCTCTTGGTTTAAAGAATAATTTATCTTCTAATAAACAAGGCCAACCACGTGAAGGTGGAATATCACATGGCCCCTCCCCTCCCCCTCACATCACTCTCAATTGATCCCCAATACCCAATCTATAAAATAGAAAATAATCGAAAGCAACGTCCTATTAAGATTCATGCATAGAAACTACAAAAACAAAAATTAATGAAGGTACATGAAATTATGTGTTTGTAAATGTTATTTTTAGTCTACCACGTACTTTAGTATATTGGAAACTATTTCCATATTTCACATAATAATTAAACAACAAGTAACATAGGATATAAAAAGGTCGCATAAAACTTAAAAACATGTAATTAACCCATGACATTATAAGTAAATTATTTTAAGAGAATAATTCATACAAATTAAAATATTATATAGTCACATACCTAATCCAACCTTAACATCTGTATAATCATCCTTATTCTGTATCTTTATCTTCTTCATCAAACTCGACATCTGTATCATCATCCAGTTCGAAAATGGTGTTGAAAGGATGGACGCTATCATCATCATCATTAATGTCATTTTCAAGCATATTTTCATCGACATCATCATCAACAATTGCAATATTGTATCCTACACCCAAATCATTATCTTCTTCATCTTCTTCATCTGTCGACCTTGCATAATCTTCCGGCTCTGTCTGATCTGTTGAATCATCTTCCTGATCTTCACTATCATATTCTTCCTATAAATGAGTATACTTAATTGGCCTTCTTCTTGGATCATATCTAACAACAAATGACCAATCCCTCTCACCAGGAACATTTGAGTAAAATACCTATTCACATTGGCTTGGAAAAAAATTGTGATCATTTCCTCTTTCAAACATCATTGTTTTAATCATTGGAAATCCGTTGGCATGTTGAATAACAGTGCTTTACTCATCACGTTCATGCATTCGTAACCTATACCATTTGACATCGAACATAACTAATTTGAAGGAATTAAAGTCACACTCAAGTATATCATTTAAATACCCATAATATCTATTTTTAGATTCTCAGGGATGTTTGTCACTCCTAGAGGAAACATTAGTGATCTGGAATAGTGCAGTTATCCCACTATCAAAAGTTTTCTTGGTTTCATCCAATTTTTTGATGCGAAATTTATGACCACTGCACCACATAGCCTTGTGGTGTTTCAACTGTAATATGCCAGATATGTAAAATATGCATTGTCAATTAATAAAGTAACATATATATTTATACAACTTTGAACGTATCTGAAAAATACAATACACATGTAGTCACATTAATATAATATAAAATAACTGAATAAAATGAGCGAATTTGCTTACCTGTCCATCTTTCAAACCATATGATAAATCAATTTCCCTTTGCGTAACATTGACATCTCTGCTATGACAAGCTTCTCTAACCAATTCAGACAGTCGTTGCCATGATAACCTACCTCCATTATGTTGTTTACATATTTCAATCCATACATTCATCTAGTCAAGATTATTTTCAATGTATAAATGTAGTGCATCCCACTCTTGAGCAACTGGATCAAAAAATCATAATTCACCAATATTAAATATTAGTTATAACGTCCAATATGCAGGTTATAAATATTAATAATTTATGAAATAAATTATATTAATATATTAATGAGTATGATCATATACACAAAAAACAAAACTTTATATGTATTATTAATATAAATCTCCACAATTATTAATATATTACCTCTCATTTTTTTCATTTTACCTTTCCCCAACAGATGCTCCTGATCTTCAAATTTTTTGATGGAGTTCACATCCCAAATGTGATCCATTGCATGCATAGTTGGCGCTACTAATTTAGGAAGATACTGACTAATATACAACATGGATTGATATACCATATATCCCTCCACCATAGAACCCTCAGGAGTTGTTGTTTGTCTAACCAACACCTTCAATGATTTTAAGTGCCTCTCCACAATCCACATTGACCTTATGTGAATAGGTCCACAAATTTCAATCTCCTCAACTTGGTGTATGAGGTAGTGTTCTTGTGCATTGAAAAATGTTGGAGGTATATACTTTTGCATTTCACACATTAGACGAGGAATTTCTCTCTTCTAATACTTTATATCATCTTCATGGATTTCTTTCAATGACAACCATCTACATGAGATCATGACACAAGAAAATAACATGTTTCAACGTAACATAATATAATATATTACATTACAAGTAAAACACGTGTCATTAAGTACAACAATAATTTGAAAGAACATTTTGCATATAAATCACAACTACTTACCTCATGTATTTTCCAAGATCATATATAACTTGTTTGGGAGAGATAGCGGTAGAACATACTGTAACAAAAAAATGAATCATTATTTGTAATTTTGACCAAATTAGACAAAAAAAAAATGTATAAGGCCAATATATATAAATATGTATGCAAAAATTATTACCTTAATGAAGGCATGCCGATCATGTGTTTTTACCCCACCAAATTCACCTTTCTTAGTTAAGATATTATTTATGTTTGAAGCAAAACCTGTGGGAAATTTAATTCTTTGAATGACCTATTTTACATCGTTGCTTTGTTGCTCTGCTAATAACCATGGAAGGTTATTTCGGTCTAATACTCCATCTGATCTATTTGAATATCAGATCACACTTCACATTGCATGATTGGCTTCCTGAATGTCAGTACAAATTTTAACAATTTTTTCTTTGTCCCTCCTACCATCTATGATTCACCATAACATTTCTATCACATTCTTATCGATATGCATTGTATCAAACAAATGATCTATTATTAGCTCCTCATAGTAGGGAAACCTCATGAATTGAGTGGGATAACATTTCATTCCTCGTGGAAGCCCATTATTAATACCTTCATGATGATGGCAACCTTCATGAAGCATAAAAGAAATCACAAAAATAATTATCAAATATGGTAAAATAAATTCAATGATTAAAATAAACATTTATAACATTACATGATCTACAATACATAAAGAAATTGATTACCTTGATGATTTCTATTATATTCCAACCTCCATAGGTGAGGTGTCATTCTTCGTGGTTTTAAACCAGTCTCTTCTTTCCCATTGAAAATATGTTTTTCAGTAGTACGATACCTATGGTTCTTAGGGAGGAGGTGCCTATACTCATCAAGCACCACCTTTCCTAAACTTTTTGAATGATGATAATTCATCTTAGGGCCACAAACTGGACATGCAAATTTACTCTTTGTTTGAAGACCTGCAACAAATGGATTAATGTCAATTATACGATGATATTATTTAAAAATTAAACATGCACCATGATAACATTAAAAAATTATATAGTATTAAAGAGCAATATTAGAATTCTACATACCACAAAAATGTGTTATTCTAGGGGAATCATGAATTTTCCATAAAAGTATTCCATGGAATTTAAATTTCTTCTCCTCGATTGGTTTACATATGCCATACATTGTGATGCCAACCCATAAATTTAGTAGGTCGTTGATAAGAGGCTCGATATATACATTCATATCTTTAACCTGGTACTTACCAAATTGTTTGAAATTACACATAATTACTATATGAATGATATCATGTAATATATAAGTAAATAAATAAACAAAATATATTATGCAAATATTGAAACAAATGAAAATGTTACATTTAAAAAATTAATGTAAACAAATACCTGGAACAATCATTGTCAACATTATGTGCTCCCTCTTTATTGATTTCCAAGGAGGAATGTTATTGTTGATAACAAAAATAGGCTACACTGAGTAAATAGACCTAAGCTCTCCGAATGGATTAACACTGTCACCTGCCAATGAAAGCCTAACATTATGAGGTTCATCTTTGAAATCTACCCATTTTTCCTCAATTTCCCTAAATGCAAAACCATCGACATGCATTCAAAGAACAAGATATCCACTTCTGTTACATGCATGGTAATCCATAAATTGTGCTATGATTTCACACATGAACAATCACTGCAAACGTGGAATTATGGGAATATGACGAAGAACCTTTCGAGGCACCATTTTTGTTACTTGATCGGTTCAATATCTACTTATAAGACATTGCAAACATTCTGTTTTTGAAGCATGTTGTCCATAATATATAATATGATCATTAGGACATGCATCTATAGTTTGATAATCCATTCCAATGTCTTTCATAATGGCATGCAAACCTTGATATCTGTGAGGTAAAATATTTGACGATGGTAACAAAAATTCACCTAACAATATACAACATAACAAGTAACTAGTTAATGTAAAGAATATTAATCGTAAAAATTGCATTCTTATTTTACACATTAAATAACACTAAAAACAAATAGAAAAAAATAAACATTTATGTATAATATGAGATGAAACATATTACATACCTTAGGATCTATGTCATACAAATGTTCAACAAATTATTCATAACCTTTAAGTTCACTAGAAGCAATGTAGCAGAGAGAAGATTTTCTCTTGATCCTTCATAAAGTCATTTATTTTCCTTTTCTACTAGAGGTTCATCATAAATACCAACACTGTCCCCATCCTCATTCGGTTGTGAAAACAAATCTTGGATCATTTGATTTGTCCCATCATCTTCTTCCATGGGATATTCATTTGCTTGGTTATGTTCCTTAGCTTGTACAACACCATTTCTACTACTACTTGGTGCAATATTATGTGGAAAGTTAGAGGGAAACTCTAAATTTATAACTACAAACAATCATGCAAAATTAGTGTATACTATAACAAACATTCAAACAATATATATATATATATATATATAATTGACAATATAAAAATAGATAATGAATATATAGCTAATAACCATGGGATGATATTCATTCGATCCGCCATCAATGATCCAAAAATAGGATCTTAGAAATTACGCACTATGACCTCAATTTTATCAAGACCTTTTTCTGACGGTGCATGTGAATATGAAAATGACAAATACTTAAAGAATTAAGAGCAATAACAGATATCACAAAGAAAGAAAACCATCAACCAATTGTACACAAGAAGTTGATAATGGAGTTTGACAATCTTGCCTACGTCTCCGGGCCTTTGTCTTCAGTGAGGCAGGATTTCTCTATTCAAAATTTCAATGCTTACAATATGTATTATAATTGCATCATATAGAGATCTGAATGACTCAGTTGTGTTTTGCTCTATCTTAGAATCCTGATGCAATAGACGACACTGAAAAAGGAGTAGTATAGCTCCCAAAAACTGCCTCCAAAGCTAAGCTACTCCGCACTACTCAAGACTACTTGACCTTGGCAATTTCTTCCTTGACTTGCTTCAAGATTCTTTGCTGCTTCTTTCTTGTTTCAAACCTCACAATGGATTTTTTTATATAGCCAAGAGTTAGAGGGATCAAATCCCAACATCCCACTTCTTGTGGCACTCAATTTGGGCCAATATCCACCAAGATATTGTAAAATAACCAAAACTCCCCAAACATTAGTGAGAAAATCACTAAACTATAGTGTAAAACCCATTTTTAACAAAATATGGGCATAAGCCCCCAACATAGGCACGCGCCCCTCTTAACTCGATCATATCAAACTATATATGGCCAAGCGCGAGCCCAAAGGCTTGTGCACTAGCCCCATTACCAAAAATGGAGGTCATATTAAACCCCATAAAACTCAGAGCTATCCCCAATTTTCCGCGCCAAGTCTTGGTCATGTTGGAACCTTATCCTGTGGCCCCCACACCCGTGGATTATCCTTAGAAGCTTCCATGCATAGACATATGGGGTAACATAAATACGTGGGCCGGGGCCTAGCCCCAACCCTTTTCGCCCCCATTTGACACATTACAACACTTTAAGTATTATAATTGGTATATGATTTAACAAGCACTATCATGGTGCATTGGTCAATGGACCTTTACCAAGAATCTTGCCTCCTCCAACAGATCACGAGTTTGAAACTAGGGGAGACAATAATTTTTGCATATAAAAAAACAATGAACCAGTAATAAGGTGCCACATGGCACCACAACATTTTCCACTCACTTGCCAATTGTCATCTGCCAGATGGTCCACGTGTCCGTACCTTGTCTACTCAACAATCACCACATCAACACACCTATCTGCCACGTGTCCATTGACTGTACCGAGCATGCCATGTGTCACCCTTTCAATGGTGACACATGTCACCTCTTGGTTGGTTCACATAATCTATATGACCTGCCATCTGTGCCTCTGCCACATCAATATGATGACTTCAAAGTTGACTTTTTAACTATTGACTTTTTGCTTGTTTGACTTTTCAAACACAACGTGATATCAGGAGAATACATCATCCATTTGAGCCTGTTAAAGTTGCTTTGGATTTGTATCAAGGAGGCTTACGAACAGATTCGTTTTGATGCCATTCTGAGAACATTCATTTTTAGGCCTTTCTGAGCCCCTTCAAGCTCTTGGATCTGAATCTGGATCACGCCTTCCCACTAAAGACCTATTGGAACCCAAAAGGTTTATTACATCCATTGAATACATCCTTATATCAATTGAATAATGAAAAACAACCTATACTTAACATTAACTAGACTCAACAAGTGATTCCATAAATCAAATCACTTTTATTACATCAATGAAAATGACACTGACTCGATTTACATATAGGGCATAAAATATGCCCAGTTCCAGGCTGACGACCCATTTCCCACCAATGGATTTATATGATCATTCCCCTTCTCTTCTGCAACAACATCCTATTGTGCTCTTGTAGCATCCTTCTGTTCCCCTGCAACGACCTTCAGTCTTTCTACAATATCTTTCTTCTGCTCCGTCCCTATAGGCTTTGTTGAGTGTTGCAACCCTGGATGTAGCTTCCAACAATTATCTTCACAATGTTCGCTCTTCTAACAATGTGAGAAAGTGTTTCTTTCTCAAATAAATTTGATGGAATCATGCCCTGACTGAGCTAAATCTCCTTTGGATTTCCTTGAGTCCTGGCTTGGGTGTGCTGACTTTGTTCACATATTCTTCTTGACCTGCAGTGTCACATCATCGCGTCTTGTCGTACTTATTGTTTCCATGATATTTCTTCCATATACCTTTTGTTTCTAGCTGTCTGCAACACAATGGTTATGAATTCTAGAAAAAGTGCATGGAATCATTTTTCTGATAAGATCCATGACTCTATCATGCTCACCAGTAAAGGTGGGTGAAGGGGATTTATACCTTTCAACCTTTTTACCTTTATTTCACGACTCACTGTTTGCATCGTTGCTGGATTGGGCTGCATGTTTGCCTTGCCGAGTCCAAAACCATTATGGTGTCAACTCTGGATGTCACAACCAACAATAGTCAACATCATGTCTGAACTTCCAACAATGTGTGCAATGAATAACTAGACTTTCTTCCTCAGAATATTCTCCTGCATATCCCAATCCTTCCTAGAGTGGATGCTCACGCACTTCAATCGGCTCAGCTCTACCTTGGCCATATTTTCCAAGGCCTTTCCCCTTCCGGTATTTGAACTTGGATAACATTCTCATACCGACTCCTTTGGTATGTTTCTCAAATGATGCAATCTCTAGATGGTCGGATTCCACCTCGTGATCAACTACAACAGAAGCTGGAGTGTACTGGATGCTTTCCATTGGTGAAGAGAATGTGCCAATGGCATCTCCTATCGACTGCTCCTCAATTGGGGTAGAAGGAGTATATCAATCCTCCTCATCTGATTGCATCCGGAATGGATGAGTTCCATCATCCCTGACAGGGCTCAGGATTCTAGCTGAAGGACTTCCTCCAACTGGCCTTGCTTCCATTGCCAACATCAATGTTTGCATTCTTTCCCTGTCTTCCTCGAGAATATGTACCAGTCTTCTCAATTCAACATTCTCTTGCTGAATTGTTTGGTTGATCTTATTGAGTTCCTGGAGTCTAGATATCTTCAATATTTTTCCCATATTCATAGTTCCTGCAAAAGTCAGCCTGCTCTAATACCACTTGATCCAAAAATCAAAGCTTAGCAATTACGCACTATGACCTCAATTTTATCAAGACCTTTTTCTGATAGTGCATGTGAATATGAAAATGACAAAGAATTAAATAATTAAGAGAAATAACATATATCACAAAGAAATCAAACCATCAACCAATTTTACACAAGAAGTTGATAACGGAGTTCGACAATCTCACCTACATCTCCAGACCTTTGTCTTCAGTGAGGGAGGCTTTCTCTATTAAAAATTTCAATGCTTACAATATGTATTATAATCACATCATATAGGGATCTGATTGAATCAACTGTATTCTTCTCTGTCTCGGAATCCTGACACAACAGACAACACTGAAAAAGGAGTAGTATAACTCCCAGAAACTGCCTCCAAAGCTCAGCTACTCCGCACTGCTCAAGACTACTTGACCTTGGCAAGTTCTTCCTTGACTTGCTTCAATATTATTTACTTCTTATTACTTTTTTAAAACCACACAATGGATTGGTTTATATATCCATGAGGTAGAGGGATCAAATCCCAACATCCCACTTCTTGTGCCACTCAATTTGGGCCAATATCCACCAAGATATGGTAAAATAACCAAAACTGCTTAAACATTAGTGAGAAAATCACTAAACTATAGTGTAAAACCTATTTTTAAAACAATACTGACATAATCCTCCAACATAGGCACACACCCCTCTTAAATCGCTCATATGAAACTATATATGGCTAAGCGCCAGCCCAAAGGGCTGTGTGCTGGACCCATTACCGAGAATGGAGGTCATATTAAACCCCATAAAACTCGGGGCTATCCCCAATGTTCCGTGCCAAGTCCCGGTCATGTTGGAACCTTAGCTCATGGCCCCTGCACCCATGGATTATCCTTGGAATATTTCGTGCATAGACATATGGGGTAGCATAAATACGTGGGATGGGGCCTAGCCCTAGCCCTTTTCACCCCCATTTGACACATTACAACACTTTAAGTATTATAATTGAGATATGCTTTAACAAGAACTATCATAGCGTGTTGGTCAATGGACCTTTACCAAGACTCTTGCCTCCTCCAACAGGTCATGAGTTCGAAACTCGTGGAGATAATAACTTTTGCATATAAAAAAACAATGAACCAGTAATCAGGTGCCACATAGCACCACAACATTTTCCACTCACTTTCCACTTGTCATCTACCAGATGGTCCATGTGTTCATACCTTGTCCAGTCAACAATCACCACATCAACACACCTATCTACCACGTGTCCATCGACCATAGCAAGCATGCCATGTGTCACCTCCTGGTTGGTCCATGTAATCTGTACTGCCATCTGTGCCTCTTACACGTCAGCATGATGATGCCAACATTGAATTTTTGACTGTTGACCTATTGACTTTTTTCCTGTTTGACTTTTCAAACAGAATGCGATATCAGGAGAATACGAAGTCCGTTTGAGCCTGTTCAAGTTACATTGGGTTTGTATCAACGAGAGCTACACACACATTTATTTTGACACCATTATGAGAACATTGAGTTTTAGGCCTTTTTGAGCCCCTTCAAGCTCCTGGATCCGAATCTGGATCAATGAATGTGCCCATATTTCCTACAATGTTTTGTAGCTATTGCTATTAAAATTCTTACGGGACGTATGAGGCAACAATTTTTGCAAGGGAAATAACATCTACCATCACCCTTTTCACCCGCTTTACTTTTTTTCCCACCTCTAATTATATTCTATGACATTCTTCCACACAACTTCCACACAAAAATTCCCTTTCGGAACCATCGTTGTTATATAAAGATTGTTGCAACATATTTAAATCGTCAAATATTTATAGGTCAATTTAGGTCACTATCGTCGCAATTGCGACGAACAATGACCTAAATATAACTAGTTATTTTTTATATTTAGGTCACTTTGTCAAAGAGTATAACTGTTATAATAGTCATATCGTCACTCTTGCGATGAAAGTTGACCATATCAATTTAGATTTTGTCAAATAGTATAACAATCAATATGGATAGTATCAAAGAGTGTAACGATCAATAGTTAGCGCCGCTCTTGTGACGAATACACACGTTCATCAAAATATAGATGATAGTCCACTATCTTCATGATCGTCACAAAACAGACGAAAGTTTGATTCTATCAAGAGAGAGATGAAGACGGGATGGATTTAGAGCAAAATTGAAAAATTAAACTTTTTCTCTTGAATTTTGTGATGAAAGAGTACTTTCGTCCCAAGTATTCTGCACAAATTTTTCAATATGTAGTAGTGAAACAATCCATGTTTGGTTTTAAAGGAAGTCTTCCATGCATCCTGTTCCGTGACCCTAATTTGATGATATCCACAGCACAAATCCAACTTAGTGAAATAAACAATATTCTTTAACTGATCAAGTAAATCATCTATATGAGGAAGAGGGTATCGATTTTTCACTATGATTTTATTCAAGGCCTGGTAATCAACACACTTTCGCCATGTGCCATATTTTTTTGGCTCCATCATGATCAAAGAACCACAAGGATATGAACTAGGACTGATGACCCCTTGATCCAATAATCCTTGTACCTTCTTCTTGATCTCTGTCATCTCCACAACTGACATCTTGTACATGCCCACATTAGGAAGAGGAGAATCCTATTGAAGATGTATCTCATGTTGGATTTCCCTCTTAGGAGGTAATCGATCCAGTTCCTGGAAAATATCATCATACTTAGAAACAATATCAATTAGTTCCTTTTTATGAGATGGATCACACCCTTGGAAAGCATTGGATGTCCAAACATCTTTCTATTTGACGACCATGAGTACATATCTCTTATTAGTGGTTATGAGTCTTTTCATTTTCCCTGCACTAGCAAGTGTCGTATTTACCCTCATGCTATTTTCTCTAACAATATATTCCACTTCCCCTTTAGTAAGGTGGTATTTTTTCTCATGACGAAATAAGACTACTTTTCTATCATAAAGATAAGGACTCCCCAACACTATGCCACATATATTAAGTGGTACAACATCCAAATCCACTTCATCAATAAACTTTGAAGCAATAGCAAATCCGATCCTACATTGTTTGGTGACATTAAGTTTTTTTTCATCACATACCCAACCAAGAGGATAAGGCTTCAGATGTGGTTTCATTTCAAGACCCATCTTTTTGACAAGTGCTTCAGATATTAAGTTTACTTGGGAACCCATATCAAATAATGTGTCTATCTTAGTATGTTGAGATACAACTAGTATATGAAACAACTCATTCCTCTTTCATTCATCAACATGAGATTCATCATTGGAACTTGAACTAGCATGACGTGAATATTTACCTTGTACTCCAACTGCTATGATCTTTCCTTCATCTCCTAAATCAGAACCAAGATCTCGCTACACTGTAGCAACGGTCTTCGTCTTCCCTTTTCCATCGAACTGTTTCAGTTTATTTTCTGGATGTAGTTTCCAATAGTGTTCTTCATCGTGACTGCTCTTCTTGCAATGAGTGGAATATGGTTTTCCTCCTTCTCTCGTTACTGTAGTGGTCTTCTTGTCCTTCTTTTTGAACTTCTTGAAAGTATTTTGTGGGAAATTGGAAGGTTTCTTTGTAGGATCTTCTTGAACATGTTTCCCCCTGTTCTAAAGGTGAGTAGCTTGCACACAAAGTTATTCAAGATTATCAGGGTTAAGCAAGAGAAAAATATGATGAATATAACTGTGATGTTCACCAATATACTTCATTAAAGTTTCATAAGAATCTAAAGGATTTTTCAATGATAGAGATTTCTTCCTAAATTCTTCTGTGAAACTTTGTACAATTTGACCTTTACTCTGCCTCAAAGTTTCCCATTCCATCATTGCTTTATGTAAATACCCTAATGGATAGAAATTCTTCCTTATCTCTGTTTTAAATTCCGACCATGATGAAAGAATATTACCACACTTACTTCTGTCTTGTAGCTTTCTCTCCCAGCATACGAGAGCAATGCCTTCCAACCAAAGAGAATCCAATTTCACTTTAACTTCCTTTTCATCAATATGCTAAACACAAAAATATACTTCAACCTGTCAGATCCAATTATCTATCTTTTCAGGATTAGCATCTCCATTAAACATAGGTAAATCAGAATTTACATCAATCTTTAATAATGGTTTCTTAAAAGAGGCTTTATGGTTAGAATGCCGAGAGTGATGAGAATGCTCAGAGGAAGAAGAACTAGAACTTGAAGGTGAAGATAGAGACTCAGGAGGATCTCCTCCAACCCCTTGGTTTACTGAAGCATCATCATCTGGTGGTGCTTCTTTTTTCTTCCCTTTCTTCTTCATCCTCTTCTCGTAATCTCCATACATTTTCTCGACCATGTCTGACATGCAATAAAAGACCATGTGAAAGGTTTTCTCCTGTTCATCATACTTTTCCTCTTCTGCCATATTATTCCTTCAAGATGCATGACCAACTTCGGGATTTAAAGTCTTAAGAGTTCCTTCACCCTGATTATGATTGTCCCTAGTAAGCATTCATACTCAACAATTCAAGTCAAAGATGACTGCTATGATACCAACATGATCTAGGATCTTTTCGTCCGATGAATTATTAAATAATTGTATTAAATGAGCTTAAACTAAAGTGCACCATAAAGAAGGAAAATCTCAAAAGGAAAGAGACATAAGTATGAATCATCAACATAAAAACTTGATAATGGAGTTCATCCCTAGTGGACTATGTCTTTGGGTCCTGTTCTCAAATGGGTAGGCCTTTTTATTAACTCCATAAAATAATTGGGAAAAATACATAAGTATAACTCATTATGGAGTTAAGCTATAGAATATTTGCTTAGATCAAAAAACAAACATCACCACTGCATTTGTGGCATCGAATTACCTAAAAATATCTCCATGCCTCGATCTGAGTCTGGCACTTTCAGGCCCAAGAGACACCCCTTCCTCAGTTTCCGTGCCTACCTCTACAAATAAATGACTAGAAAAATATTGAAATGCATGCCTAGTCTTGAAATCCATTCCCTGTTCTCTCCTCTCTATCCCGTACATTGGCGGAAAATCCCCTTTTATAAATTCTTTGGGCAGTTATGTAATAATGAGGCCGTTTTTCCTATCAATGGGTGAATACTATTTAAGGCGTAGGTTGGAGGAGGTCGCAGGGTCGAACCCGCAAGCCTACCCATTTAGTATTTGCTTACAAATATTTTTGGCGGAGGTTTAAGCAGAGGCGGTTGTATTTGGTGGATGATTTAAAATGGTGAAATATGTTATTTCTGGTGGAACCGCCGCCATATTTGGCAGACGATTTAAAATGGCGGTTTTAATATATATATATATATATATATTTAATATTTTGGCTGCTGGGAATCATTGGGAATTTTCTCACTACCATGTGGCAACCAATCATTGGCCCACATCACCTTCCTGCCACGTCACCCTGCCACGTGTCATACATATACCACGTCAGCCTTCCATGTAATGTAAATATGCCATGTGTTCTATATGGACTACCATGTGGCAACTTTTCATTGGTCCACATGTCGGCTTGAAAAGTCCAAAAATGAGTGACACGTGGTAGCCTCTTGTGTTGCCACATCATCATGACACGTGTCTCTTTCTATTCTTTCCATGTATGATATACAGATGATGAATTCATCCATACTAATGCTGATGCCAGTAGTATGGATGGTGATTGGGCTAGATTGACCAAAAATTTGACCACGAATGTCTTTTGATCAGTAACACCGTTTGACGAGCCATTTGTGCCATTAGAAATCTTGCAACACGCTCTTCCCGATCATGCTGTTTTTAATAAGTTTTGGGAACTTTGAATTTTTTCCCCTTTCTTTGTCTACTGAAGCCATTCTGAGTGTCTTGGGATGCCTCTGCGCATTCTGAGTTGTTCTTATCCTTCTATGGATCCTTTTTGGATCAGTTTACTATGGCAATGTCTCAATGGTTTACTATGGAAATGTGAGGTGATGTTTTTCTCATTGCGCCATTGGGTTATGTTTGTCAGGTTGCGATGTTGGTTTCTTAATGTCACGTTGCAAGGTCGAGTTGTATTCATCACATTCAGATGTTGGGTTTTGTACATCACATTGCGATGAAGGGTTTTGTATGTCACATTGTTACATTGGTATTTCTACATCAAATGATTAGCTATGTTAGAAACATTGCAACATTGGGATATGTTCATCATGTTGCAATGCTGAGATATATTTTTCATAATGTGAAATTGGCTTTCGTACGTCACATTGTGATTTTAGGATATTGTATTTCACAATGAGATGAATGGTTTTGTATGAGACATTGTGAAGTCAATATATGTGCATCATAATGCAATGTGGTGCCATGGTTCATCACACATAGATGATAGGGACAAAGGAGTTTTATTTATGAAAATATGGAATTCAAATAGATTCGTCACATTCCAACTATGGGTTATGTTCATCACATTGCGACGTTGGGAAATTG
>JZKD02S0000002.1:1490618-1524097 GCA_000966675.3 Picea glauca
TTATCCCGGAGGTTCTGCGACCTCCTGGTCAAGGATCTTCAAATTTCTGAGCCAAAATAGCTCTTCGAGACCCTGGTAGCCCCCAATTTGGCTTAACACAGGCCATTTTATCACCTTACGCACAGATCATATGGAACTCATGGGCCCTTTTCTAGCACTCTTTAAACTTTTAATTTGCGGGCGCTAGCTCCTTCCGCTAGCCCTGATACACATGTGACCTTGAGATATGATCCAGGTTTAAACCCTAAAAGGTGTTTCAGACTTTGACGTTCGGGAGTTCTGAATGTTCCAACTCCTTTTCCTTCCGAAGTGCTTCACACCCAAAGTGACAGATCGAGCACCATGTGCTCCAACAATTCACGACTGGAATTTTCCCTCTCTGATATGATGACACACATCCTCTTTAAATCAACGACCACGATCTCCTTCGCTAGATCACCTTCAAGAGTTTTTGGATACTCCACCTTCACCTTTCCTTCGAAGGACTCTTCCTCTGAAACTCATGGATCTTTGCCATGTGTGTTCTCTAGGTCTGAAAGTCCAAATCTCCTCACTCTTTGCGATTTCACGGTGTTTGCGCTTGGCTCCACACAAATATTCTGTAGTTCTTTCTCACAAACTCTCCAATTTGCTGCCACGTACCCTAGCTCCAACCAATGACTGGGATTCCCTTCACGGCTTGAGTAATTTGGTGATACTCACTACTCAACACTTTAAATCTTCGAACTACAAAGTGCCATAAGAATCTACAGCTAACCTCTGTGCAACTCTCCTAGATCTAATAGTCTGGAACGATCTCACTTCCTCCTGAACGTATCTTACTCATTAATTTGAGAAAACCTAAAGGGCTCCTCCCTATCGAAGGATTTTCTCTGCTATCTCTTCTATGCTTGTTCCTCCTTCAAACTTTTTCTCCTTAGAGAAACTCTTTGACACGTAGTAAAATTTTGACTCTGTGCACACCTTGCAACAGGTTTTCTTCCATGACTTAGCTTCTTTTTGGATGACTGTGCACACCTTGCAACAATTCTTCACACTCTTCTGCAAATATTCATAAGTTACTCCTCCTAACATTTTGATTCAAAAGGACTATGTCAACACACTCCTTGTGGACAATATGCACTCTCTGCATACAAAGCTCCAAGTTATATCTCTTGGTCTTGTTCCTCCTCGACACTCTGAACTTCTGAGAATGACTCCTTCGATACTTAGCCAAACATTGGCCCTATGCACACCTTGCAACAAACTTCCTTTAGCTTAACTCTTTATGGGCGACTGTGCACTCCTTGCAGCAATTCTAATATGACTTAATTGTTCCTCCTGAACAATACGACTCTGAGTGCGTTTCTACCTATGCACACCTTCAAGCTATCCCTCCTAAACATCTGAGTCAAAATAGACTCTGTCGATGCACACCTTGCAGACACTTATCCAGTCCTTGCAAACAAAAAGTTTCATGTTATCTCTTCTGAGCTTTTGAGTAGGAATAGACTCTGTTAACGCACTCCTTGCAGAGACTCGTATAAGAGAAACAATTAAAACTTATCTAATATCTCATATATTCATACATTCAACCATGTAAATTCATTCATAACATAAGAACAAATAATAACAGAGAATTGCTAATTAACATAAATCCTACCATTCATTCATTCAGATAGACACAATAACAACAACACCAAACATGTGGAAAAACACTTCTCTGTTATATTCATTCAAATGATATATACATGGGCTCATACAATTCTCTTCAACATCTCTCAACAACTCTTATCAATAACAACAACAACTCTCAACAACCCTTAACTACAATAATCTTCAGTAGCCTCATTTGGGCATACATGACATTTATTTATACAAAACGAGATCATAGATATTTTCCCTCCGACTACCTTAGTGCTATCCTATCAAATAAAAGATTTTAACTACTAAGGATTTATTACAATAAATGTTTGAGATAGATAGATAAGAGAAAACACATCGAATATGTATTGCAAGCTATTACATTAAATAAAAATACATTCCCCATCGATCTCATGCGATGGTTCAAATCCTAAGCATTAACAATGTTCTTTAATTTAAATCTTTTCAATATATTTGCATGATATGCCCTTCTTAAATTCAAAAATCACTTCAAAATGCACGCTAGTGCACTGAGTTGTCTTCCACTCACACTTTGATGATGATACCCTTGCATCATAATCCTTTGGACAAAAAATCACGGGCTCCTGTCCATGAGCTCCTGCACCGACTTCCCATGCTTCTGAATATCTGCTTCATTTACCCAACTAACATGTTCTATTGGATGTCCTTTCCACTTTACCAAATACTCAAAATAAGTATTTCTCTTACCAATTCTCTGATCTATGATCTTCTCCATCTGTGGATTTTCTGCTACAGGCATATGCTTCTCCCACTGGATCTCTTTCTAATATTCTAACTCTTTGGTGTCATCTTCCCTATAAGGATACATGTATGAAATGTTGAATATGGGTGATATACCCACATCTTTTGGCAGCTCTATCTCATAAGCGTTTTCATCAAATTTCCTTAGGATCTTGCACGGTCCTATCTTCTTCAATTTCAATTTGTTGTATGTTCCCCTTGGGAATATTTCCTTCTTGAAATGTGCTAGAACTTGGTCTCCCACTTCAAATTGAAGTTTTTTCCTATGCTAATCAACTCTACATTTGTATTCTCTGCTACTGTTCTGCAACAACCCTTTGATTTGATTATGAAGCTTATGCATTTCTGTAGCAAAGTCTTTTCCTCAAGTGCTTCTGAATTCATTCTGATCTAGATCTATAAACTTTGATAGTCCTATTAGATTCATCCCATATACTATATGAAACAAAAAATTTCTTGTACTTCTGTTTGGTGAGTCATTGTATGCAAACTCTGCTTGTGATAGAATTTGATCCCACTGGCTATGATGTTCAGTGACCAAACTCCTCAGCAAATTACCTAAACTCTGATTTACCACCTAAATTTGTCCATCTGTTTGAGGGTGATATGTTGAACTAAAATACAGTTCTGTCCCCAACTTCTTCCACAATGTCCTCCTAAAATGACCAACAAATTTAGTGTCTCTTTCTGAGACAATACACTTAGGTAACCCATGAAGTCTCACAAATTATTTGAAAAACAAATTTGCAATGTGCATTTCATCATTAGTTTTCTGGCATGGGATAAAGTGTGCCATATTTGAGAATCTATCAACTACCAAGGCCTTGGGATGCTTATTGCATCCCAAGGCTTATCTGGAATAGGCAATGGTTGATGCAATCTAGTTTTCTGTTTATTTCCTTTTGCATACTAGAAAATTTTACATCTGTTTATAAAATTCTTCACTTTTTCCCTCATACATGGACAATAGTATGAATTGTTCAACTTTGCAAATGTCTTGTCATGGCCAAAGTTTCCTGCTAGACCTCCACTATGTTTTTCCTTCAACAGATTCTCTCTCATCGAGCATTTTGGTATGCACAACTAGAAACCTTTAAACAACAATCCATCTTGAATCAGATGCTCTGTCCAATGGATTCTATCTCTGAGCACATGAATTTCACATGCTTCATATGCCTCTTTAAAATATGGATCATCGCAATACATCTCCTTAAGGTGTTCAAACCCTAAGGTTTTCACTTGAAATTCCTGCAGAATCAGACATCTCTTGCTCAATGCATCAAAAACTTTGTTAGCGTTACCAGAAATATATTTAATGAAAAAAGTGAAATTTTGCATAAACTCCATCCACTTAACATGTCTTTTGATTCAACTTCTCTGTCTGGTTATGAATTGTAAATCTTGATTATCTGTATTTAAGAAAAACTCTTTTGGAACAAGGTAGTGCCTCCATTTCTTCAAGGCTTGAATTGTTGCATACAACTCTTTATCATATGTGGAGTAATTTCTCTTAGTATCATTCAACTTCTCACTGAAATATGCAACATGCCTATTATCTTAGCTCAAGGCTACTCCAATTGCAACTCCACTGGCATCACATCTTACTTGAAATGTCTTCCAAAAACCTAGCAAGGCCAGAATCGGTTGTTCTATTATCTTATCCTTCAATATCTTGAAACTTTTCTCAGCTTCTTCTTTCCACTTAAAATACTTCTGTCTCTTCTTCATTTTATCTAATATTGGTGCACATATACCACTGAAATTTCTAATGAACTTCCTATAGAAACTCGCTAGTCCATGAAATCTTCTCACCTCAAATATGCTCCCTGGCGATGGCCATTCTCTGATTGCTCTCACCTTCTCTGGATCCATCTTCAATTCATTTGAAGAGATTACAAAACCCAAGTAAACGAGTTCTGTCTTCATAAAAGAGGATTTCTTTATATTTATCAACAAGTTCTCCCGCTGCAATCTTCTCATTAACAATGTTAAGTGCCTCAAATGTTCTTCTTCAGTTTTACTGAAGACTAATATATCATCCAGATATACAATCACAAACTTACCATTGAAATATTTCAATACCTCATTCATCAATCTCATAAAATTACTCGGGGAAATTTTTAAGACAAATGGAATAACAAGCCACTCATACAACCCTTCATTTGTTTTGAAATCTTTTTTCCACTCACCACATTCTCTCATTCTTATCTGGTGATATCCACTTTTCAGATCTATCTTCGAAAAATAATTTTCTCCACTCAAACAATCCATTAAGTAATTCATCCGTGGAAAAGGAAATCTATACTTGATGGTGATCTTATTTATGGCTCTTGAGTATGTACACATTCTCCATCCTCCATCCTTTTTTGGACTCAACACAATTGATACTGCGCATGGAATCAAGCTTTCTCTGACCAAAACCTTGTCCATCAAATCTTGGACTTGTCTCTTTACCTCCTCATTCTCTTGAAGTGTTAATCTGTACGCTTCTTTGTTCAGAATAATCACTCCAGGTATTAGATCAATGTGATGGATGATACTCCTGATGGGTGGGAATGAAGTAGGTAACTCATCCACTACTCTGTTAGCAAAATTTTCTAACAACTCCTGAATTTCTTCAGGAAAATCATCCATATAATTACTTGTAAGGACAAATCTATGTTTCCTTACCACAACAAATTGCATCTTTTGTTCCTTCTTAACTTCACTCAGGAGTTCCTTCCCACTCATGAGAAGTATACTTGTGTTGGCTTCTTCCTTCACTTTCTTTTCCTCTATTGGAAGTAACATATGTGTCCTACCATTCTTCTCCAAGGTCTAAGTATTTTTTCTCCCATCATGAATGAAATTCCTATCATACTACCATGGTATCCCCAACAAAACATGACATGCACCCATGGAATCACATCACACAAAATTTCATCTCTATATCCTCCTATTTTAAATTCAACTAGGCATTGTTTAGTTACCATTACCTAGTGTCCTTTCTGCAACCATGAGACTCTATATAGATTCATATGTGTAGTTGTATCCAACTCTAGTTTATCCACCATCTCTGTGGATACTAAGTTATTAGTGCTTCCACTGTCAATATCACCTTGCATACTCTATCTTTAGTCTTGCAAGAAGTTTTGAACAAACTGTTCCTTTGCACTGATTTTTCCACTTCTTGTTATGGATTCAAGAGAACCTTCCTCATCATCAAAGACCTCCCATCTTCTGCACCTTCTTCTTAAAAATTCCTCTTTCACGCTTCCGAAATGTGAGCTTCACCTCCTCCTTCTTTATTTTTTCCGGGGCATTCCCAAGACATGTGTCCTATGTTTCCACAGGCATAACACTTCACTTCTCCTCCTCTGCCTCTTCCTCTTCCTCGAGGAAAATATTTTATTCCACCATATTGTATCCCTTGGGAACTTCCTCCTCTTTCTAAGTGACTATGTGGTTTTCCAGTCTCAACCTTGGGCTTATGTGCCTTATCATGGACAATTCCCTTGCCTCTGTTTAAACTTCTTCCTCTTCTTCCCTGGCTCTGTTTTCTGTCCAACTTCTCCTCTTCCTTCAATGAAATATGATAAGCATCCTCCATTGTCCTTAATGTAATCATGATGATTTCATCTTGGATTTCATATCTCAGGCCATTTATATATCTATCAACCTTTTCAACATATTTTTATCACTATCCAACCCTGATATTCAGCTTGTAGAACTCCTTTGTGTACTCTTTCACCGTCATTCCTTTCTGTCTCAAGTTATGCAACTTCATGAATAAATTTATCTGATAGTCCTTGGGTATGAATTTAGCTTTCAACTTGGCTACCATTCTATCCCAATTCTTCATATTTTTCTTTCCTTTATATCTTCTATTAGCTTGTAGTTCATCCCACCACAACACTGCATGTCCTTTTAATCTGGTGACAACATGATTCACCTTCTTCTCCTCATCAATGTCTTCATAGTCGAAGTACTTTTCCATTGAACTTATACAATCCAACAATTCTTCAAAATCTAAATTTCCTTCATACATCAGGATGTCTATCTTCTCTCTAACTGTAATTTGACAACCTCTTTTAGTAAGCGCTCCTATGAAACATACTCTCCTGCAACTTCTTCAACTTCCACTTCTTCATTCTTTGCATCACTGACGTCTTCGACATCAGGTTCTCTCATTTGTGTTGCCTCCATAGCATCCAACCTTGTGCGAATTCTCTCATATCCCTTTCCACAACTCGATTTGATACAGGTGGCTCTGCACATCTTCTAGGTGGCATTGTGTTGAACTTTCCTCCTTTACACAACTACCACTTGATGTATCTGATACCACTGGATGTTATTAGACTACTTCCTTCTTTCCTGCCTACAGAATTAAAATGTGTGGCTCTGATACCACTTGATGGTATAAGACTATCTCTTTTCAACTTCTCAACTTTTCCTGTTGTCTTCAAGCAAATTTCGGCTCTAATACCACTTGATGCAGCTCGCCCCTTCTCTCCCCGGGGTTCTACGACCTCCCGGTCAAGGATATTCAAATTTCTAAGCCAAATTATCTCTTCAGGACCCTGCTATCCCCCAATTCAGTTTAGCACAAGCCCTTTTATCACCTTAGGTGTAGGTTGTATGGAACCCTGGAAAGCGCTTTGGACTTCGAAATTCGGGAGTTTCGAACATTCCAACTCCTTTTTCTTTCGAATTTCTTCACACTTGAAGCGACAGATCGAGCACCATGTGCTCCAACAATTAATGGCTAGAATTTTCCCACTACGATCTGATGACATGTTCCCTCTTCATATCAATGTCCATGATATTCTTCACTAGATCACCTTTGAAAGTTTTGGATACTTCTCCTTCACATTTCCTCCAAAGGAATCTTCCTCTGAAACTCGTGGATCTCCACCACATGTCTTCTCTGGGTCCGACGGTCCAGATCTCCTCACTCTTTGGGACTTCACAGTGTTTGTGCTTGGCTCCACACAAAGCTTTAGAAGTTATTTCTCATGAACTCTCCAATCTTCTGCCACATACCCTAGCTGCAACCAATGGCTGGGATTCCCTTCACAACTTGAGAACTTTGGCGATCCTCACTCCTCAACACTTTAAAATATTCAAACTATGAAGTGTTGTAAGACTCCACAACTAACATCTATGAAACTCTCCCAGATCTAACAATCTGGAACAATCTTGCTTCCTACTGAATGAATCTTACTAGTTAATTTGAGAAACCTTAAAGGTCTCCTCGCTATCGAAGGATTCTCCCCGCTATATCTTCTAGGCTTGTTCCTCCTTCAAAATTTTTCTTCTTAGAGCGCCTCTTTGACACTTAGTCGAATTTTGACTCTATGCACACCTTGCAACATGTCTTCCTCCATGAATTAGCTTCTTTGTGGATGACTGTGCACACCTTGCAACAATTCTTCACACTCTTCTGCAAATATTCTTAAGTTACTCCTCCTGAGCTTCTGAGTCAAAAGGACTCTGTTAACACACTCCTTGCCGACAATATGCACTCCCTGCATACAAAGCTCCAAGTTATCTCTGTTGGACTTGTTCCTCCTCGAAACTCTGAACTTCTTAGAATGATTCCTTCTATAATTAGCCAAACATTGGCCCTACGCACACCTTGCAACATGCTTCCTTCAACTTAACTCTTCATGGGCGACTGTGCACTCCTTGCAGTAGGTCTTATGCGGCTAAGTTGTTCCTCCAGAACAATATGACTCTGAGTCTGTTTCCACCTACGCACACCTTCAAGCTATCCCTCCTGAACTTCTGAGACAAAACCAACTTTGTCGATGCACACCTTGCAGACAATTATGCACTCCTTGTAGAAAAAAGGTTTCACGTTATCTCTTCTAAGCTTCTGAGTCAAAATAGACTCTGTCAACGCACTCCTTACATACACTATTCACTCCTTGCACATGCTCATAGAAGAGAAACAATTGAAGCTTATCTAATATCTCATAGATTCATACATTACACCATTGAAATGCATTCATAACATAAGAACAAATAATAATAGAGAATTGCTAATTAACAAAAATCCTACCATTCATTCATTCAAATAGACACAATAACAACAACACCAAACATGTGGAACAATGCTTTTCTGTTATATTCATTCAAATGATATATAGATGGGCTCATACAATGCTCTTCAACATCTCTCAACAATTCTTAGAAATAACAACAACAACTCTTAACAACCCTTAACTACAATAATCTTCAGCAACCTCATTTGGGCATACATTACATTTATTTATAGAAAGCAAGTTCATAGATATTTTTCCTCCGACTAGCTTAGTTATATCCTATAAAATAAATTCTTTCAACTACTAAGGATTTATTACAATAAATGCTTAAGACAGACAAATAAGAGCAAATGCATCGAATATGTACTACAAGCTATTACATTAAATAAAAATACATTCCTCATCGATCTCATGCGATGGTTCAGCTCCTAAGCATTAAATACGTTCTTTAATTTTAATCTTTTCAAGATATTTGCATGATATTCCCTTCTTAAATTCAAAAATCACTTCAAAATGCATGCTAGTGCGTTGAGCTGTCTTCCACTAGCACTTTGATGACGATACTCCTGCATCAGAAATGTTCATCTCATTGCAATGTTGGGCTATGATTGTCACATTACGACATTTGAGTTCTGTACATCACGTTGCGACAATGGGAAATGTTTGCCACATTGCAATGTTTTGAAATGTTTGTGACATTGCAATGTCAGTATATGTGAGAAACATCACAACGTTGTGTTATGGTTCATCACATAACAACAATAGGGATGGAGTGTTTTTATTTCTCACATTGTGGTGTTCTAATATGTTTGTAACATTATGACAGTGGGTTATGTTCATCAAATTGCAATGTTGAGAAATTCTCGTCTCATTGCAATGTTGGGCTATATTTGTCACATTACAACATTTGAGCTCTGCTCATCATGGTGTGACAATGGGAAATTTTCATCACATTGCAATGTTTTGAAATGTTTGTCATAGTGTGACGACAATATATGCATCACAATGGGAAATGTTTGTCACATTGAGACGTTTTGAAATGTTTGTGACATGGTAACATCAGTATATGTGTGAAACATCGCATCGTGGTGCTATGGTTCATCACATAGAAACGATAGAGATGAAGGGTTTTTGTTTCTCACATTATTGTGTTCCAATATGTTTGTAACATTATGACAGTGGGTTATGTTCATTACATTGAGATGTTGGGAAATGTTTGTCTCATTGAAATTTTGGGCTATGTTTGTCACATCGTGACATTTTGGTTATGTACATCACAATGTGACAATGGGAAATGTTCATGACATTGCAACGTTTTGAAATTTTTGTCACATTATGACGTCAATACATGCGTGTCACATCATAATGTGGTAATGTGGTTCTATGGTTCGTCACATAGGGACGACATGACTATGTTTGTAACATTGCGACGTTACAAGGCTCATAAATGTGTGACAAAATGTTATGTTCATTGGTTTGTTCACATCACAATGCGACAAAATGTTATTTTCATCACATTGCAAGGATTGGAAATGTTTTTCACATTGTGACATCAAGATGTGTGTGTGGCATTGCAATATGAGGATATGTTTGTCACATTGCAACATTACAATGTTCGACACATTGCAACATTACTATATTGGTCACGTTGCAATGTCGAGTTATGTTCATCACATGACAAGGTTGATTTGTGTTCGACACATTACGAAAATGAAGTTTTGACCAAGCTTTTTTAAAATCAAACCTAATGAAATGTATCATTTATAACAAATAATCTTGAACTATATATATATATATATATATATAGATATATAAAGGTAGTTTAAATTAAACTATCCATATATATTATCCAGTTGGTTAGATAATATAGTCTATAAATAAACTATATTAAAAAACTACTATAAATCATAAATTAAAATAGACTTATTATATATTACTTAAAAAAATATTAAATAATATAAAAATACATTTGTAATTTGAATTTAATATATTTTGGTTATTCAATATATATATTTTTTTAATTTTTCGATTACAATTTAAAGCTTTATGTAAAATAAGTTCATCGTTTTTGTTAAGTTATACAATCTTTAAGTTTTTGCAATCACAAATTATTTGAACATTATGTAATATTATCAACTAATCTAACTATTCGACTATTCACCTTATAAAATAGGAAAAAAAACAAATTTATAATTTGAATTTAACTATTTTATATAAAAATGATCAACTAATCTATTTAGAATTCTATTCGACTATTCACCTTATAAATTAGGGAAATAAATTAAATTTGTAATTCAAAATTGAATTTAACTAGTTTATGTAAGAATGATCAACTAATCTATTTACAATTTGAATTTAAAGACTTCATATACAAATTTCAACCAATCTAACCCTTTGCTTTATAAAAGTATAAAAAAAATTCAAATTTTTCCATTTGAATTTACCATATGTTTACACTTTTTAAACTTGTTTTATAATTAAATTAAAATTAGTCATTTAATTTTTTAATTTTTATTTTTTAATTATTATTATTTTTATTTTTTAATTTAATATAATAACAATTTATTACAATTTTATTATTATCTTGAGTGGGCTTAATGGTTAAGAACATGTGTTTTCTTTTAATAGGTTACAAGTTCAAATCAAGAAGGGGATATGGTATGTATACCTTCGTAGACTTTACTAGTCAAATCGCTGGGCGGAGGGGGTCCCTTGTCCCACAAACAAGGGGGTCTCATACACCAATTTGGTGTGGCTTGGCCTTGACCTTAAAAATAGATTATTATTATTATTATTATTTTATAATAATCAACTAATTAATACTATTTTATTGGATGTAGCTTGGGTAATTGGGAGGAATGGTTGTTACCTTCCCCACTCGGGTTCAATTCCTTGTAAGTGACATGTGATGCCCTTAAATGGATCTATATAAAACTTGAAAAAATGTTTTTTATATACAACTTGAGTGGGCCTAGTGGTTAAGAACACGTGTTTCCTCCTAAAAGATCACATGTTCAAATCCAAAGGGGAGTAGGGTACATATACCTCTGTAGACTTAACTTTACCAATAAAATCATTGAGTGAAGGGGATCTCATACACCAATTTTATAATTATTTTTAACATAATAGATCTCTATAACCAGTAAAATTAAATCCTAGTTGGTACAAATGGTGAATCATCGACTTAAGTAATCCAATCTATATTGAAATTCATCAAATCTATTGAATTGCACTTCACAAAAGGATGTGGCCTAACAAAGTAGATCTATATAAGCAGTAAAGTAAAATCCTAATTGGTACAAATGGTGAATAATCATAACTTATAGACTTAAGTAATCCAATCTGTATTGAAATTCAGCAAATCTATTGAATTGCATATTTTTGTAAAAAGTGGATTCAATAATCTATCGAATTTGGATATTTTGGTAAAAAGTGGATTCATGAGTCTATATTAGGTTTGTGTCATTGGATTTATTTGATTTGAATGAAGCAAGGTAAGGTATATTTATATTTCTAAGGATTATGTGTTCCATTCATCCAATAGTATGTACATACATCCTTTTTGCCACGATAAAAACATTCTTTTAAAAAGGCTACAACAAAATCATGTGCAAACCGTAATTTACAAAGTAATGACAAAAAGTATAGAAAGATGAATACCCATCCATCCAATAACAGTATGTATGTACACCCTTTAAGCCACGATAAAAACATTCTTTGAAAAAGGCCACAATAAAATCACGCGCAAACTGTAATTTACGAAGCAATGAAAGAAAATATAGAAATATAAATATTATAAGAAAGCCCTCATGAAGACAAATATTATAAGAAATCCCTCACATTTCCAAGACGGGAAGAGTAGAGGCAATCAACACTAGTGTTGTTTTCATGTGAAGGAAAACGTGAATCCATTGACTAATACAACAAATTTTAGAACGAAGATCGAGTTCTTTTCTCTTAGAATAATGGGCTACCAAAATGAAAGGAAATGGCTACATTGTTTTGTCTTAAATCGACTTCCAAAATAATGACAACCTTAACCCTAAATCCAAAACAATGAAAAAACAAACTGCTCAAATAGTGACAATCCTAACTCTATTCTTAATTCCAAAATTTATAACAAACCTTGTTGAATTGGCTCCTTCGATTTCACCTTCCAGCAAGAGGATGTCTAATTCCACTTGTTTGTCTATGATATTCTCCTGGATACATTTTAATAATTCATATATGATCTTGTAGCAAGGCTCTATGGTAACCTACTCGGTTAAAGCCAAATTTAGCATAAAAATGAACATAGAAGAACTAGATTTGTATATCACAATAGAACAACTCCTTATTCTAAAACCAAACCCTCTAATGGTTTGCAAAGAGGAATATAGGGTGTTCAGAATCCACAATTAGATTTTATAGAGAAGGAAGAGATTGTCGATTTCCCCAACTATTTGTGCGCTAGGGATCACATATCTATATAATTCCATGACCAAATCGAATTGATCAGACACACACAATACATGGAAAAACGAAACTCGTAACATGCATTGTTAAAAAAACCCAGTAGTTTACTAAGACGAAGCGGACTATGGAAAAGTATATTTGATAGTAAAAAACATGTCAAATAATGTTAGGGGCACATAAACTACAAGACACGTGAAGGTAAAATGAAATGAAATGCACATGCAACAAATAGAAAAGCAAGAAGGTGAAAGCATGCACAGTTAGCAAGTGCAAGTAGAAAAATGACATGCATAACCAATAAGAAGGCACCTAGTCACCCACGATGTGTCATGCATAACTTGTGTTGGAAATAGTAATTACAATTTGGTGAGATTTATGTTTCCATCGATATTTCAGTCAGTCAGTCGTCAATCTGTAAATAAAAATTCACAAGTTTACTCAAACTCAGTTTTATGGGAGTTATTTAATGAAGTCGATATTTATCTTTCTCGAGTCCAGTAAGTAGATAGAAGTCGGTCGTATTTATTGATGTCTTTACTGTTGAGTCGGTCTTAATTCTACAAGAAGTCTCAGTCTTTTCTATATATGTCTGAGTCTGTAGGAAGTCGATATGCAGATGAAGAGAGAGGAATAGACACTGAACAGAGAGAAACAACAACAACAACTAAAGGTAGTCGAAGAATTCTGAGAGCACAATCTCTATGTGTTTATTTTGCAAGTTTCAAAAGCCAAAGAAGTCATCAGAGCCGAAGCTCTACTCAATGTTGTATTCTGTATTAGTGCACATCGCCAAATTTTAATATATATCAATTATTTTGAGTGTTGTCATACTCATGTGTATTTATGAGTTTATTTCCTAACCATAGCATCGTGTTTGTTTCTGCATATATAAATTGTTTCATTAAGTATTTTATCACAATGCGCAGTAAATTGTGCAGTCTATTCAGTGCATGGTAAGTTCTAATATTTATGTCAAGAAGTGATGCAGGAGCATCGTCATCAAAGTACGAGTGGAGAACAACTCAATGCACTAGCACGGATTTTGAATTTAAGAAGGGAATATCATGCAAATATCTTGAAAATATTGTAAACTAAAGAACATATTTAATGTTTAAGAGATGGACCATCATTTGAGATCAATGGCGAGTGTATTTTCCTTTAATGTAGTAGCTTGCAGTATAGATTCGAATAATTTTCTCTGATCTATCTGTCTCAAACATTTCTTGTAATAATCCTTAGTAATTAAAATATTTTATTTCGATAAGATAGCACTAAGGTAGTCAGAGGGAAAATCTCTATGAGCCTTTTTGTATAAATAAATGTATTGTTTCCCAAATGAGGATGCTAAAGATTATTGTAGATGAATTTTAGTTGAAGAGTGGCAGAGAGCTACTAAAGAACATTGTATGAGTCCATGTACATATCATCTGAATGAATATAATGTAGAAGCATTGTTCCACATGTTTGGTGTTGCTATTACTGTGTCTATCTGAATGAATGAATGGTAGGATTTTTGTTTAATTGCAATTATCTGTTATTACTTGTTCTTATGTTATGAATGAATTTATATGGTTGAATGCATGAATTTATATGGTTGAATGCATGAATCTGGGAGATATTAGATAAGTTTCAATTGTTTCTCTTCTACGAGCCTATGTAAGGAGTGCATTAGTGTCCACAAGGTGTGCATTGATAGAGTCTGTTTCAACTCAGAAGATCGGAAGAGATAACATGAAACTTTTGTTTGCAAGGAGTGCATAAGTGTTTGCAAGGTGTGCATTGACAGAGTTTGTTTTCACTCAGGAGTTCAGGAAGGATAACTTGAAAGTGTGCGTGTGCATAGGAGAAAACACACTCAGAGTCATATTGTTTAGGAGGAGAAATTGAGCCATATAAGAACTGTTGCAAGGAGTGCACAGTCATCCAACAAGAGTTAAGTTGAAGGAATCCTGTTGCAAGGTGTGCACAAGGTCGATATTTGGCTAAGTATCGAAGAAATGATTCTGAGAAGTTTAGAGTATCGAAGAGGAACAAGTTCAGGAAAGATAAGTTGGAACTTTGTATCCAAAGTGTGCATATTGTCCGCAAGGAGTGCATTGACAGAGTCTTTTGACTAAAGAGCTCAGGAGGAGTAGCTTCAGCTTATTTGTAGAGTAGTGTAAGAAGGTTGGTTGCAAGGTGTGCGCAGGGTTGAAATTTGACTAAGTGTCGAAGAAAACATTCTAAGAATTTAAGGTGTTCGAAGGAAGAACAAGCTTAGAAGAGGTAGCAGGCAAAAATACTTCAATAGGGAGGAGACATTTAAGATTTTATAAATTAACGAGCAAGATCTATTCAAGAGGAAGTGGTATCGTTCCATACCATCAGATCTGGGAGAGTTGCACGGAGGTTAGCCGTGGAGTCTTTCGACACTTCATGGTTCAGATACTTTTGAGGTGTTGAAGAGTGGCGATCATCGAAGTACTCAAGCCGTGGAGTAATCCTAGGTGTTGGTTGCAGGGAGGATACGTGGAAACAGATTGGAGAGTTTGGAAGGAAGAGCTCTGGAATTTTTGTGCGGAGAAAAAGTTGATTTTCGCAAATTCCTGAAGAGTGAGGAGATATAGACCGTCAGATACAGAGAGGAAACATGGAAAATATCCACAAGCTTCAGAGGAAGATTCCTTCGAGGGAAAGTAAGAGCAGAGTGAGCCAAAAGTCCTGAAGTTGCGAGGTAGCGAAGTAGATTATGACCGTTGATCTAAGGGGGACACACATCGTCAGATTGCAGCATCTAGAAGTGTGCACCTGGGAAAAAGGTAAGAAGTAAAATGCTAGGAGTTGATTGCGTGGACACGTGGTGTCATCTCTATCACTTCGGTGATAGATTAATTCAGGGAAAAGGAGTGTGAAGAATTTAAAAACTCCTGAAGGACGGAGTCTGAAGAGGATCATAGCCATTGGTTGTTGGGGAGATGAGAACTGTATATCTTGTTCGGTAAGTTTGCGGTTCAGAGCTCAGAGAAAAATGGGTAAGCTGCAGTTAAAAGTGCCAAATCCTGAAGTTGCGAAAGGGGTTGGTCCGAGGTCATAGCACGTGGTCATATCAAAGAAGAGTCTAGTATAGGAGCTAGTGCTTGCTAGTTGGTGTTACCAGAGGCGCCAGAAATGGCCATGCGGGTAATTTAAACCTGCGTGGTAACAAACAAAGGACCTATGTAAATTTTTCCAGGGTCCACTAGAGGCCTGAAAATTCGATTTGACTTAGTGTTTTTGAAATATCCTTTAACCGAGAGATCACAGAAACCCTAGGAGGGAGGGGGGGTCCTGCATCAAGTGGTATCAGAGCATAAATTTGCTTGCAAACTACAGATAAAGGTGAGAAGGTGATAAGAGGTAGTTTGATAACATCTAGTGGTATCAGATACATCAAGTGGTAGCTGTGTATAGGAGAAAAGTTCAACACCATGCCACCTAGAAGACGTGCAAAGCAACTTGTAGAAAATCAAGCTATGGAAATGGATATGAGAGAACTTCGTGCAATGTTAGATGCTATGGAGACAACACAAAGGAGAGAAATTGATGCTGGAGACATCAATGATGCAGAGAAAAAATAAGTGGAAGTTGAAGATGTTGCAAAAGAACGCTTGCTGAAAGCGATTGTCAACTTGGGAGCTAGAGCGAAGATAAACATCCCGATGTATGAAGGAAATTTAGATGTTGAAAAATCGCTGGATTGGATAATATCAATGGACAAGTACTTAAACTATGAAGATGTCAATGAGGAGAAGAAGGTGAAGCATGCTATCACCATATTAAAAGGACATGCAACGCTGTGGTGGGATGAACTGCAGAATGACAAAATATGCAAAGGCAAACAAAAGATTAATAATTGGGACATAATGGTAGCCAAGTTGAAAGATAAATTCATACCCATGGATTATCAAATAAATCTGTTCAGGAGGATGCACAACTTGAGACATAAAGGAATGGTAGTGAAAGAATACATAGAGGATTTCTACAAGATGAACATCAGGGTTGGACAAAGAGAAAGAGATGATGAAAAAGTTGCTAGGTATATAAATGGCCTGAGATTTGAAATCTAGGATGAAATCAGCATGATAACAGTAAGGACAGTGGAAGACGCTTATCAGATTGTGCTGAAGGTAGAAGAGAAGTTGGCTAGAAAACAAAGCCAGTGAAGCAAATGAAGAAGTTTAAACACAGGAAAGGGAATTGTCCATGATAAGGCACATAAGTCCAAGGTTGAGACTGGAAAACCACATAGTTACTCAGAAAGAGGAGGCAGTTCCCGAGGGAGACAATATGGTGGAAGAAACTCTTTTCCTCGAGGAAGAGGAAGAGGAAAAGGAGGAGAATTGAAGTGTTATTCCTGTGGAAAGACATGACACATGTCTTGGGAATGCTCTGAGAGAAAGAAAGAAGGAGGAGGTGAAGCTCACATTTCGGAAGCTCATAAGTGAAATGTTGAAGCAAAAGGTGCAGAATATGGGATATCTCTAATGATGAGGAAGGTTCTCTTGAAGCTAGAACAAGAAGTGGGAAAACTAGTGTAGAGGAACAGTTTGTTCAGAAATGCTTGAAAGACTAAAGATAGAGTATGCAAGGTGATAATTGACAATGGGAGAACTGATAACTTAGTATCCATAGATATGGTGGAGAAATCGTAGCTGGAGACAATTGCACATTCGAGTCCATATAGAGTCTCATGGTTGCAGAAATGACACCAGGTAATGGTAACTAAACAATGCCTAGTTGAATTTAAGATAGGAGGATATAGAGATGGGATTTTTTGTGATATTATTCCCATGTATGTATGTCATGCTTTGTTGGGGAGACCATGGAAGTATGATAGGAATGTAATTCATGATGGGAGAAAACATAGTTATACCTTGGAGAAAAAGGGTAGGACACACATGTTACTGCTAATTGAGGAAAATAAAGTGAAGGAATAAGCCATCCCAAGTATACTTCTCATGATTGGGAAGGAACTCCTGAGTGAAGTTAAGAAGGAACAAAAGATGCAGTTTTCTGTGGTGAGGAAACCACGAGTTGTCCTTACAAGTACTTCTGTGGATGATCTTCCTGAACAAATTCAGAAGCTATTGGAGAATTTTTCTGACATAGCAGTGGATGCGTTACCTAGCTCATTGCCACCCATAAGGAGTATCAACCATCACATTTATCTAATACCAAGAGTGATTCTGCTGAACAAAGAAATGTACATATTGACACCTCAAGAGAATGAGGAGGTAAAGAGACAAGTCCAGGAATTGATGGACAAAGGGTTAGTTAGAGAAATCTTAAGTCCATGCGTAGTACCAACTGTGTTGAGTCCAAAGAAGGATGGAGGATGGAGAATGTGTACAGACTCAAGATCCATAAACACGATCACCATCAGGTATAGATTTCCTTTACCAAGGATGGAAGACTTAATGGATTGTTTGAGCGGAGAAAATTATTTTTCAAAGATAGATCTGAAGAGTGGATATCACCAAATAAGAATGAGAGAAGGTGATGAGTGGAAAACAACCTTAAAAACAAATGAAGGGTTGTATGAGTGGCTTATTATGCCATTTGGATTAACAAATGCCCCGAGTACTTTTATGAGGTTGATGAATGAGGTATTGAAATATTTTATTGGTAAGTTTGTGATTGTATCTCTGGATGATATATTAGTCTTCAGCAAAACTGAAGAAGAGCATTTGAGACATATGACATTAGTGATGAGAAGATTGCAACGATAGAATTTTTTGATAAATCTGAAGAAGTACTCTTTTATGAAGACATAAATCATTTACTTGGGTTTTGTAATCTCTTCAAATGAATTGAAGATGGATCCAGAGAAGGTGAGAGAAATCAAAGAATGGTTGTCTCCAAGGAGCATATTTGAGGTGAGAAACTTCCATGGATTAACGAGTTTCTATATGAATTTCATTAGAAATTTCACTGACATTTGTACACCAATGATGGATACAGTGAAGAAGAGACATAAGTATTTTAAGTGGATAGAAGAAGCTGAGAAAAGCTTCCGGATATTAATGGAGAATATAACAGAACAACCGATTCTCGTCTTACCAGATTTCGGGAAGAAATTTCAAGTAAGATGTGATGCTAGTGAAGTTGCAACTGGAGTGATCTTGAGACAAGACAATAGGCCTGTTGCATATTTCAGTGAGAATCCGAATGACACTAAGATAAATTACTCCACATATGATACAAAATGTTATGCAATAATTCAAGCCTTGAAGAAATGGAGGCACTATCTTGTTCCAAAGGAATTTTTTTCGTATAATGATAATCATGATTTACAATTCATAACCAGATGGGAGAAGTTAAATCAAAGACATGCTAAGTGGATAGATTTTATGCAAAATTTCACTTTTGTAATTAAACATATATTTGGTAATGCTAACAAAGTTGTTGATGCATTGAGTAGGAGATGTCTAATTCTGCAGGAATTTCAATTGAAAACCTTAGGGTTTGAACAACTTAAGGAGATGTATCCTAATGACCCAGATTTTAATGAGGCATATGAAGCATGTGAAAATCCTGTGCTCAGAGACAGAAGCCAGTGGTTAGAGTACCTGATTCAAGATGGATTGTTGTTTAAAGGTTGCCAATTGTGCATACCAAAGTGATCAATGAGAGATAATCTGCTGAAGGAAAAACATAGTGGAGGTCTATCAGGACATTTTGGCCATGACAAGACATTTTCACAGTTGAACCGTTCATACTATTGGCCAAGTATGAGAGAAGAAGTGGAGAAATTTGTAAACAGATGTAAGATTTTCTAGTATGCAAAGGGAAAGAAATAGAACACTGGATTGTATCAACCATTGCCTATTCCAGATAGGCCTTGGGATGCAATAAGCATGGATTTCATGTTGGGATTGCCAAGGAAAAAAATATGAATTGATTCCATATTTGTGGTAGTTGATAGATTTTCAAATATGGCACACTTTATACCATGCCATAAAACTAATGATGAAACAAAAATTGCAATTTTTTTTTTCAAGGAAGTTGTGAGACTTCATGGGTTGCCCAAGAGTATTGTCTCATACAGAGAAACTAAATTTGTTGATAATTTCTGGAGAACAATGTGGAAGAAGATGGGGACAAAATTGTCTTTTAGTTCAACATATCACCCTCAAATGAATGGACAGACTGAGGTGGTGAATTAGAGTTTAGGAAATTTGCTGAGGATTCTGGTCACTAAATATCATAGCCAGTGGGATCAAATCATTCCACAAGTAGAGTTTTCATACTGTTCGTCCTAAGGTCTGCACCTGACTGCTAAAGGGAAAAGCTAGGCCACCTATCAGTTTATAATGATTTTTTCTTTTGATTTTTTGTTTTCTGGTCAGAGGGTTATTCTATCAAGACAAAAGGGATGTTGGGTTGGAAGAATGATATGGATGAGGGACCTTCTTGGCTGGTGGCGCACTAATGACAAACCAATGAAATAATAGAAAACAAAGGGAAAAAATAGACTACTCGATGAATAAATTGCTTCCACAATTTCAATACTTAAAATATCATTTCAAGACATTAAACATGTATACAAAAAATAGTTACTCCCATAGGTTTCAAATAAAAAAAATCTTCACCAAAGCATTAGCTGTTTGACATGTTTCATATTAGTAAAAACAAGTTATACAATAGTTGAAAGGAAATGAAATGTACTTTACACAAATAAAAAAATGTATTCAAGATAAGAATAAAAACACATGAAGATTTGAACTAAACACTATCATTAAGAGTATGTTCACTAGGCAGAGAGATTTAATCCATGCATAGAAGGATTCCAACTAGTCTGATGTATTGTTATTCTATCCCAAAAAATCTGACCCTTACAATATCCAAAAACCATCTATTTAAAAGAGTTGCAGAGGCTCTCGTCCTTAAGGGGGCGAGACCTAAATTTAGGTAACTGTTCGTAAATAAAATTATTAAATTCAATAAGATACTAGACTTAATCAACAAGAGTGGTTCTTATCACACAAAAAATACCACTCTTGTATCTAATCTAATAAAATGTTGGAATTAAACAACTAAAATTACTATTGTCTCTGAGACAGAAAATGATGCATGCGCTGGAGGAACTGAGTTGGAAAAAAATAGGCCTCAGAGTGATAGAGCAGGGTTCTGTGTTGAGTAATGGCATGCCAACAATCTATTGGAGGCCATTGGAAACAACTGGCTGCATGAGGAGATATCTTCTTGAGAAAAAGGGAGTCTGCTGAAGTGTTCTGGAACCAATCTGCATCAAAATGTGATTGAGACTTAACTATCTTTCTATGTCTGAGATTTCGGAAGCTAAGAACACTTTATCTCGACTGTAACTAAACCTTCTCCTCTCTTTCACTTTGATGAACTGGTTGTGAACAGGAAGATGTGGAGGTGGGAATCCAATAGGAAGGCAGGATGAGTGGATGCGAGCATAGATGGCATGTGAGGACATATGTCAAAAGGTGAGAGGAGGTGTGAATACGATGGAGGTTTATGGAGTATGGAGTTAGTGACCTGTAGTGAGGGATATAGGTGTCAAGTTGAGAGAGGAGAAAGGGTAGTGAGTGGAATAAGTGGAGGTGACGTGGTGACCTGATGTCATTTAGGCACATGATTGCAGAAGTTCTTGAGGGTGGTTTGGGTACACACCACTTTTGGGCCCACAATCGCCTACAATATGCCACATACCCTTCCAACAATACCGTGGTTCGAATTGTGGGACCACTCTAGAAAATTAACGTTCAGGCAGTTTGCGTCTCCGCAATGAAGTATGGTCATCACTCTGATTATGATCTATGATCCAAGTGATATTTACCTGCTGCAAGGATCTATGGTTCTCATTGACTTGGGATCAATGTTCCAGATTCACTTCAGACTTTTGGGCTTCAGGTGTTTTGAATGTGAAACATGAAAAATCTCCCGGAGGAAAATATCTGAAGTGAATGATCTATCACCATATGTCATGATCAATGAACGGTCCATAATTTCTTCTGAAATCTGGGTTTCAGGTGTTTTGAATGTGAAACATGAAAAATATCCTAGAGGAAAATATATGAAGTGACATGGTGGCCTGGCGTCATATGATGTTACAACTGCTGATGTGTCATGGAAAGAAGGGTGACATGTGTCACGTGGAAATGGGAAAATGTCACAACCAAATGACCCAGAATGAGTGCCACGTGTCATGACTGATGAGTGTGCCACGTGTCATGACTGATGAGTGTGCCATGTGTATCAAATGATGGTTTCCATGGGCTCCGACAGTTTAGGTTTCAGGATTTTCAAATGTGAAGCATCAAAATCTCCCAGAGGGGAACCTCCAAAGTGAATGATCTACTGTCGTGAGTCTTCATTGATGGATGGTCCAAAATTACTTTAGACTTTCAAAATTTCAGGCTTTAAGAGTTTCAAATGTGAAGCATCAAAATATCCCGGAGGAAAATCTCCGAAGTGAATGATCTTCCTCCACGTGTCTTGTGGATCTGGAAGGTCCATATTCTCTTTGGAAATATGGGCTTTGGGAGTTTCAAATGTTAGACATGAAAATATCCCGGAGGAAAATCATCGAAGTGAATGATCTACATCCATGCATCCTTGCTATTGGATGGTCCAGATTCACTTTGGAAGTTCAGTATTTGGGAGTTTCAAATGTGAGGCATGAATTTCTCCTGGAGTAGTACGGGCCTAGAGTGACATGGCAGGATCTTGGCTCTTCGACTCTTCAGCTAGTTCGGCTCTTCAGGACTTCAACTCTTCTGTTCTTCAACTCTACGATTAGTTTGGCTCTTCAGGACTTCAGGACTTGGGGACTTCAAATCTTCGTCTCTTCGGGACTTCAACACTTCGGGAATTCAACTCTTCGGGTCTTTGGCTCTTCAAAACTTTGGATAATATTTTATGTAAACTCCATGAGATTCTGTACCCCCGAATGGATGAGATTTGTTGGTATGATTGGCCTAATAGATCTCCACCATCGAAAGTTAGTCTTTCTGTTCCCACAATCTGAGCCAGAAATTGACCTCTCTAAATTGTTGCATTTGTCCACGAGTGAGTGTTTCCTTTGCATATAAAAAACTTGGCCAACCTACTGTGAGCTCAATCAATTGCACATGTGATGACAAACATTCCGAACTGAATACGACATGTATTTTATTCTTCAGGAAAAACAGAAACAAAAATGCGCAAAGACTCAAACATGAAAGAAATGAATAAGAACCAAGTTGCTAAAAAATGGGAAACTGAAATAGGGAAAAGAGAGAGGAGAGGCAGGGGTACAGACCTAGGTTACAACACATACAATGACTCACCAAACAAAAGTACATGAAAGATCCCATTCCAGATAGTATATGGGATGTATCCAAGAGGAGTATAAGAGTTAAGAGATATGGAGAAAAATGAATTCATAAGTGTTGGAGAAGAATACTTCGCTGCAAAAATGTAGAAGCTTCATAATTAGATCAAAGAACAGTAGCAGAGAGTACAAATTAAAAGTTGATCATCATAGGAAAAAAATTCAATTTGAAGTGGGAGATCAAGTTCTAGCACATCTCAAGAAGGAAAGGTTCCCAAGGGGAACATATAACAAATTGAAGCTGAAGAAGATAGGGCCATGCAAGATCCTAAGGAAATTTGATGAAAATTCTTATGAGATAGAGCTGCCAGAAGATGTGGGTATATCGCCCATATTCAACATTTCAGACCTATATCCTTACAAGGAAGATGACACAAAATAATCATAAGATCAAAAAGATATCCAGTGGGAGAAGTAGATGTTGTAGCAGAAAATCCACAGATGGAGAAGATCATAGATCAAATAACTGGTAAGAAGACCAGGAGAAAGACTTATTTTAAGTATTTGTTAAAGTGATAGGGACACCCAATAGAATATGCTAGTTGGGTAAATGAAGCAGATATCTAGAAGAATGGAAAGTTAGTGCAGGAGCTCATGGATTGGAGTCCATGAATTTTTTTTCAGAGGAGTATGATGCATGAGCATTATCATCAAAGGGTGAGTGGAGAACAACTCAGCGTACTAGTGCACATTTTGAAATGATTTTGAATTTAAGAAGGGCATATCATGCAAATATCTTGAAAATATTGTAAATTAAAGAACATCTTTAATGTTTAAGAGCTGGACCATCATTTGAGATCGATGGGGAATGTATTTTCCTTTAATGTAGTAGCTTGTAGTATAGATTCAAAGCATTTTCTCTTATATGTCTGTCTCGAACATTTATTGTAATAAGCCTTAGTAGTTGAAAGATTTTATTTCGATAAGATAACACTAAGGTAGTTGGAGGGAAAAACTATATGAGCCTTTTTGTATAAATAAGTGTATTGTTTCCCAAATGAGGATGTTGAAGATTATTGTAGCTGAATTTTAGTTGAAGAGTTGTAGAGATATGCTAAAGAGCATTGTATGATTCCATGTACATATCATCTGAATGAATATAACAAAGAAGCACTGATCCACATGTTTGGCATTGCTATTACTGTGTCTATCTGAATGAATGAATGGTAGGATTTCTATTTAATCGAAATTATCTGTTATTACTTGTTATATGTTATGAATGCATTTACATGGTTGGATGTATGAATCTGTAAGATATTAGCTAATTTTTAATTTTTTCTCTTCTACGAGCCTGTGCAAGGAGTGCATTAGTATCTGCAAGGTGTCTGTTGACAGATTATGTTTTGACTCAGAAGCTCAGAAGAGATAATGTGAAACTTTTGTTTGCAAGGAGTACATAAGTGTCCAAAAGGTGTGCATTGACATAGTCTATTTTGACTCAGAAGTTCAAGAGGGATAGCGTGAAAGTGTGCGTAGGTGATAACACACTTAGAGTCATATTGTTCAGGAGGAGCAATTGAGCTGTATCAGAATTGTTGCAAGGAGTGCATAGTCTCCCATCAAGAGTTAAGTTAAAGGAAGCTTGTTTCAAGGTGTGCACAAGGTTTATATTTGGCTAAGTATCGAAGAAGTCATTATGAGAAGTTCAGAGCATCGAGGAGGAACAATTTCAGGAAAATAACTTGGAACTTTGTATGAAAAGTGTGCATATTGTTCGCAAGGAGTGCGTTGACAGAGTATTTTGATTCAAGAGATCATGAGGAGTAGCTTAAGTTTATTTGTAGAGGAGTGTAAGAAGACCGGTTGCAAGGTGTGCACAGGGTTGAAATTAGACTAAGTGTCGAAGAAAACGTTCTGAGAAGTTGAGGTGTTCGAAGGAAGAACAAGCTCGGAAGAGGTAGCGGGCGACAATCCTTGAATAGGGAGGATCCCTTTAATATTTTATCAATTAACGAGATTGATCCTTTCAAGAGGAAGAGATATCATTCCAGACCGTCATATCTGGAAGAGTTGCATGGAGGTTACCCGTGAAGTCTTTCGACACTTCATGGTTTTGAGACTTTTGAGGTGTTGAAGAATGGGGATCATCGAAGTCCTCAACCCGCAAAGTAATCCTAGCTATTGGTTGCGGGGAGGATATGTGGAAACAAATTGGAGAGTTCGGAAGGAAGAGCTCCAAAAGTTTTGTGCAGAGAAAAATTTGATTTTCAAAATGTCGGGAAGATCAAGGAGATCAGGATCGTTGAATCCAAATAGGACACATGGAAAAGGTCCACAATCTTAAGAGGAAGAGTCATTCGAAGGAATGAAAGGGCAGAGTGAGCCAAAACTCCTGAATTTGCGAGGTAGCAAAGTAGACTATGACCATCGATCTGAGTGGGACATGTGTCTTTAGATCGTGAGATCCAGACGTGCGCACCTGGGAAAAAGGTAAGAAGAAAAAAATTATCTGTTGATTGCATGGACACATGGTGTCATCTCTGTCACTTCGATGATAACATACTTTGGGGAAAAGGAGTGTGAAGACATTTGAAACTCTCGAAGGTCGGAGTCCGAAGCAGATCACAGTCATTGGTTGTTGGGGAGATGAGAACCGTAGATCTTGTCGGGTAAGTTCATGGTTTGGAGCTCGGAGAAAAACAGGTAAGATGCAGTTAAACGCACTGAAGCCCGAAGTTGTGAAGGGGGTTGGCCCGAGGTCATAGCTCGTGGTCATATCGAAGAAGATTCTAGCATAGGATCTAGCGCTCACCAGTTGGTGTTACCAGAGGCACTATAAATGACTATGCAGGTAATTTGAACCTGTGTGGTAACAAACAAAGGACCTATGTAAATTCTTCCAGGGTCCACTAAAGGCCCAAAAAGCTGATTCGACTTAGTGTTTTTGAAATATATTTTGACCGGGAGGTCGCAGAACCCCCAGGAGGGAGGGGGGGTCCTGGATCAAGAAGTTTTGTGGTGCACAACATTTTTCACTGGTATGCAAATAGTTTCCCTGCACAGTGTAGATCTGAGATATTGTATCAGAGTAAGTTGATAAAAAGTAGGTTGATCAAGAGCAGGTTGATCAGATAATTTTTTATCAAAGTAAAGTTTCAAGAGAAAAAACTCTGTCATAAAGTATGGCTTCTACTTCAAATCTGCAACCTCTCATTTTTACAGGAAAAAATTATGAGTTATGGTCCTTAACCATGAAGGATTTTTTTCAAGGTCAATATGTATTGGATATAGTCGTGAATGGCTGTGTGGAACCAACAGATCAGGAAACATATAATGCACTCACACAAGATGAGAAGGATGTCTTGAAATATCAAAGGAACAAGGATGGAAAGCGATGTTTTACATACATCAAGCCATGCATGAGAGAATAATCCTAATATTTGCATCAACAAAGCAAGCCAAGGAGGCATGGGACACAATACAAACCTCTTATCAAGGTACGAACAAAGTCAAGAATTCAAAACTACAAATTATTAGAAGATGTTTTTAAACTCTATCAGTGAAAGACACAGATTCAGTATATTCCTTTTATACCCATGTTATTGTCGTGATAAATAAGATTAAGTCTCATGGTGAAACCATAAAAGACAAAAAAATTGTTGAGAAGGTACTTAGGACTCTTCCTCCTAAATTTGATACCCTTTTTGTGAGTCTGGAAGAGAGCAAAGACCTGAGTCAGTTTAGTCTAGATGAACTGCAAGCTTCCCTCATTAATCATGAACACAGATGGAATAGGTAAAACATGTCATTAGAGAACTCATTTTCCGCATAGTCATCTATAAGTCGTGGAAGAGGAAGGGGAAGAGATAACTCTAGAGGCAGAGAAAGAAGTTCTGTTAGAGGTGGATGCAACAATAGTCCCAAAAATATTGGTGGAAGAGGACAAAGTCAAAATAAAAATCATCTAAGTAGTCAAAGAACTGACAAATCAAAGATTCAGTGGCATTACTGTAAAAAGTATGGACATTATGCATATGCGTGAAGAAAGATACAATATAATCAGAACAAGCAAGGACAAGATCAATTAAACAAGGAAAATAGTCCCCCCATTCCTATATTCATGGCGAGCATTGAAGCAATGCCAATAGTATCACCAGTTGAATTCTATGTTGCTCAAGCAAGTCCTTATGACATATGGTATATAGATTCAGGCTGTAGTAATCATATGAAAATATATTTAGAATTTTTTTCTAGTTTGGATAAGTCCAAACAAAAGTTACACCTGGAACAAATATCCAAGTCACTATCTTAGGCAAAGGTAGTATACAAATTTTAACTAAGCAAGGAGAACAAAAATTATGCTTGATCTATATTATGTTTCTGGTCTGAAGCATAATTTGATGAGCACAAGACATTTGTTACCGATATGATATAGAATCTACATGGAAGGTAATCATTGTGTGATTATGGGCATATATCCAAGCAATCAACTTATTGCAATAATTAAGATGAAAAGAAACAAAATGTTTCCATTAACATTGAAGCCAACCAAGAATAAAAATACAACACTAGTTGTTGGTAAAGGAAAAGATGCGTAGCTAGACACTGCGTTTACAACCGAAAGTGCACATAGTTTAAATGAAGAAAATAGTGTGCGTAGTGTTAAGAAAGGAGAAAGTGTCACATAAATGCAAGAAAAATTCCAAATTGAAGTACATGATGATTCATGGCTATGGAATTTCAGATTTGGACATTTGAAATTTGGAGGCCTGAAGCTGCTACACACAAAGGATATGTAAAAGGTTTTCCATTGATTGAAAAACTAGAAAGAATATATGAAGGTTATATATTTGGCAAGCAACATAGAAAATCATTTCCAGTTGGAAAGTCTTACAAATTAAAAGATCCACTAGAAATAGTACACTCAGACATTTGTGGACTAATGAAAACACCATATATAGGAGGCAATACTTATTTTCTAACATTTATTGATGATTTCTCAAGAAAGACATGGATTTATTTCTTAAAACATAAATCTAACGCATTGGGTTGTTTTCAACAATTTAAATCACTTGTGGAGAAACAAAGTGGTTATTACATCAAGGTTCTAAGAACTGACAGAGGAGGAGAATATATCTCAAGAGAATTTCAGAACTTTTGTAAAGTTCATGGCACCAACAAGCAATTCACTGTGCGGTATACACCACAACATAATGGTGTCAGAGAAATAAATAACATAACCATCATGGAAATGGTGTGTATTATGTTGGCAACCAAAGATTTGTAAAATGAGTACTAGGATGAGGAAGTAGCAACTGCAGTATACATCATGAACATATTTCCAACAAAGAGTGTGAAGAACAAAGTTCCTCAAGAAGCCTAGACAGGTATGAAGCATAATGTGGAGGACTTAAAAGTTTTTTGTTGTGTCACATAGTCACATGTTCCAAATGAGATGAGAAAGAAGCCGAACAACAAAGGACATAAATGTATATTTGTTGGATACTCTGAAGATAAAAAAACATACAAGCTGTATGACCTTATAACAAGAAAGTTCATAATCAAACATGATGTTTAGTTTGTGGAGAATGAAGCATGGGATGGAAGCATAGAAAAGACAATCAAAATTATTGATGCTATTGAGCATGATGACACAAAAGATGAAGTGGTTCAAACAACAAGTACAATTCTGTGCACAGTTCCTTCTACTCTTGGAACTGCAACACAAATTACAATGAAAAATACTCCAATAAGATCAACAGGTGTGCAGTCTACACCTAGAGAACAACAAACTCCAACAAGTAGTCCAAGTAGTTTTACATCTCCAGATCCAACATTAGCAAGTTTGTTACCAAGGAAGACAAGAAGTCTGTGCAGCATCTATAACGATGACACACCAAATTCATTTTCAGTTTTTTCTTTGTTTTCACAAATAGATGATCCTTTAACTTAATTTGAAGACGCTGCCAAATATGATGTATGAGTACAAGCCATGGATGCAGAAATCATATGAATACAGAACAATCAGACATGGAAATTGGTAGATGTACTTGAATACAAGGATGTGATAAGTGTCAAGTAGATTTATAAAACCAAGGAAGATGAAGATGGAAATTTGCAAAAGCAAAAGGCAAGGTTAGTTGCAAGAGGTTTTATGCAACGACCTGGAATTGATTTCAATGAAACATTTGCACCATTTGCATGCATGGACATAGTTAGAAATGTATTATCCATTGTTGCATAGAAAAAGTGGTCAGTTTATGAAATGGATGTACAATTGGCATTTTTGAATGGACATTTAGAAGAAAAAGTGTATGTCGGACAACCACAAGGCTTTGAGATTCCATGACAAGCGAAGAAAGTGTACAGATTGAAGAAAGAACCGTATGGATTAAAGCAATCTCCGAGAGCTTGGTACAGTTGCATAAATTCTTATATCACATAGAATGGATTTCAAATAAGTGAATGTGAGTCAAAATTGTACATCAAAACAAATCAACAAGGTAATATGTTAATTGTTTTCTTAGATGTAGATGATTTGATAGTTACAAGTTAATTTGGGATAGAATAATTTAAGTCAGTCATGAAAGATGAGTTTGAAATGGTTGATTTAGGGCTTCTGAGATATTTTATGGGTATTGAAGTTCACCAGTATAAATATGGTATACTTATCTCACAATCTAAGCATGCACATGAAATTTTGAAAAGATTCAACATGATAAATTCCAAGGAAATCCCAACACCTGTCATAACAGGATTGAAGTTAAGCAAGGAATATGAAGGATCTAAGGTGGATCCCACACTATTTAAAAGGTTGGTAGGAAGTCTTATGTATTTAACAACAACAAGGACAAATATTATGTATGGAGTGAGCCGGATTTCAAGGTTCATGGAAACTCCAAGAGAATCAAATTGAAAGGTAGGAAAAATAATTCTGAGATATGTGAATGGAACAAAAGATTATGGAATTAGGCATTCTACTTTAGAATATTTAAGACTTATTGGATACACTGACAGTGATTGTGGAGGCAACATAGATGATAGGAAAAGTAACTCTGGGTACACATTTAATTTTGGAACCATTGTAGTATCGTGGACATCAAGGAAGCAACCCATTGTGATTCTTTCTTCAGTAGAAGTAGAGTACGTCGCAACTACAAGCGCAACTTGTCAAGCAGTTTGGATGAGAAGAATGTTAAAATATTTGTTGCAGGAACAACAAGAACCAACTACCATATTTTGTGACAACGATTCAACTATAATGCTATCAAAGAACCATGTGTTTCACAAGAAAACCAAACACATTGATACAAGGTATCATTTTATCAGAAAATTGGTGAATAACAAAGAGATCTATTTAGAATTTTGCAGGTCAAAAAAAAAAGTCACATATATTTTTACAAAGCATTTAGCAAGAGATGCATTTCAACATCTACGTAGTAGTCTGAGATTCTGCACAATAACAGATGAGTGACAGTAAATGCCAATTCAATTTTTTATGTAATTTTTTTTGCAATCCCACCTACTTATAATTAAGGGCGAGTGTTGGAAATAGTAATTACAAGTTGGTGAGATTTATGTCTCCGCCGATTTGTCATTCATTCAATCATCAGTCTGCAATTATAAATTCACAAGTTTACTCAAACTCAGTTTTTTCAGCCGACAAGTAGGGGAGTTATTTAATGAAGTCAATCTTTGTCTTTCTCGAGTCCATTTAAGTAGATAGAAGTTAGTTGTATTTATTGATGTCTTTACTGTTGAGTCAGTCTTACTTCTATAAGAAGTCTCAGTCTTTTCTATATATGTCTGAGTCTGTAGGAAGTCGATATGCATATGAAGAGAGAGCGATAGACACAAATCAAAGAGAAGGAGCAACATTAGTTGAAGGTAGTTGAAGAAGTCTGATAACACAAGCTCCGTGTGTGTATTTTGGAAGTTGCAGAAGTCAAAGAAGTCATTAGAGCCAAAGCTCGACTCAGCTTTGTATTTTGTATTAGCGCACAAAGCCGAAGTTTAATATATATATCAAGTATTTTGAGCGTTGTCATACTCATGTGTATTTCTAAGTTTATTTAGTATAGAACTGTGTTTGTTTATGCATCTATAAATCATTTCATTAAGTATTTTATCACAACATGCAGTAAATCGTGCAGTCTGTGCACTGCGTGGTAAGTTCTCAGAGTTTTGTCAAGAAGTTTTATGATGTGCAATATTTGTCATTGCGTTGCAAACAGTTTCCGTTTGCATTGTAGATCTGAGAGCTTGTAAGGAAGGTAGATCAAACAAGGTGGAGTGGACCTAAAGATGCCCCAATCACTCACGATGTTCCACTAACTCATTTGACACATGGTAAGGGTAGCGTAATTGCACCTGGTAAAAAACCTAAATCAAACAAACTTACACTAAACACAATAAAACCCCTAAATCTAAAGTTAACAATGATTGTTATGTTAATCATTTTAATCACCCATTATTTTAATGACTAACAAACTGCCATGTTAATCATCCATTATCATCCATTATTTTAATGAGGAAAGTACATATTTTGTCATGCAAAAAAATTAATAGTGAAAATCATAGTCTTCCATTTATTGTGATGACCAAAAATATTAGGATCATATGAAATAGCGACCATTAAAAACTTATCTATAATTAAAAAGCCAGTTATGAACATTAAAAACGCAATTATAAACATTTCTAAAGTTAACAATGATTGTTATGTTAATCATTTTAATCACCCATTATTTTAACCATTATTTTAAGGACGAACTAATTGTCATGTTAATCATTTTAATCATCCATTATTTTAATGAAGAAATTACATATTTTGTCATGCAAACAATTTAATAGTTGAAATCATAACTTTCCATTTAGTGTGATAACCAAACATATTAGTCACATGAAATAGTGAACATTAAAAACTTATCTATAATTAAAATTTAAAATGTGCATTTCCAATAGGTTTACTCTAGCGTAAAAATGTCTACCATACACTTTTGGATGAAATCACCTCTATCTTCTCTATTCTCTGAAGATCCGCGTGGTTGCCAGTCCTTTTTATGGTGCTATTTACAATTTCTTCAAAAATACCCACGACAACGGATGGCAGACAAACCGAAACAACGATTCTGTGGAAGTGTTTTATTAAAGGAATGGACAAATTCGATAGTTCAAGCACTACACCTGACGGAGAACCTGCGAACACGGCTTTTCCAGGTCATTAAAATGGATCTGCCACATAAAATCCTATTCAATGTAGACATGGGTGAGGTGAATTGGAGTAAGAACAACACAATTCAAAATAATGGAAACACAGGTACAAAAATATCGCAATAAACCTAGCAAAACTTTATGACTTAGCAACTAACTCAAGGTAAACTCAAGAACAAGCAATAACAGGGCCAAAGAAGACCCGATCTTAAAGGGAAACCTCACGCATAATACCTGCATAGGTGCAAGGCATTATCATTATAGGGGTAAGGTTCGCCTTCGAAAGTAGCAAGGTTGTAGGCTCCTGATTTAAAATCTGCAGTGATTACATAAGGGCCTAATCAGTTTTGCTTCAACTTGCCTTGGGAGTCTTGGTTTTGGGTAGCTTTTCTCCATCCAAAATCCCCTTGGATAAGTTTGTAATAATTACATCGAAAGGTGTATACTTATTGATCATGGACACATTTAATAGTTACGCCTAAAGATGTACACCTATTGATCATGGGCACATTTAATAGGTTTTTAGTGTTTAATCAGCTTTGTATGGACAAGATTAAATATTGATGGAATATTCTTAATAGTCCCAATAAATCAATGGTTGTGATTTCAACCACTAACTTCCTCACTATTATAAAAACATCAGTTTACATGTTTATTTTTTTACTTTTACTTAATCATATTTTAAATTTATTATGGTGGCTAGCTGGTTACCACGTATGAGTGATTAGGGTTTCATTTTCTATGCCAACCTAAACCTTTGACCTTCACCAGCCACACTGCCTCCTTCCAGCCAACTCCTTTCATCCACCTTTGAATCGTTTCTCTTTACCAACGATTCAAGTTTTTCAATCCATCCTTCCAGCCACGAATTCGTGGCTGTGCTAGTGTAAGAACCCCAAATTACAAAGTGTGGGTGCCCCTTCACTTCCATGAAATCGATCAGAGATCGCATGTATTCTTCTTAAACCCTTCTCTTGGCTTCGCTTATTAATGTCATAGCGAAATACAACGCCTGGTCAGTTAGATTCCAGGATTTTGTCTTAGCATGGCCCGAAAATATTACATTGCCATAGTAATCG
>JZKD02S0000002.1:1527315-1538175 GCA_000966675.3 Picea glauca
TAGATTTGATTTCTTCCTTGTTTCCTCAGATAGTAAAGCTCCAACAGTATCATCAAACTCAATAGTTTCTGTTGAACTGAAGCTAATAGAGGTAACAAAATGATCCCATGACGCGAGCAAAGAACACAATAATGTAATTGCCTTATCTTCGGATTCAAATTCCACACCCATGCTACTCAACTGGACTAGAAGAGTATTGAAAGTATTTATATGATCAACAATTTTTGTACCTTCCTTCATGCGCAAGCTATACAATTATCTTTTCAGAAAGATCCCGTTTGTTAAATATTTCGTCATGTACAAGCTTTCCAGCTTTGACCACAAACCAACTGTTGTCTTATTTGTAACAATGTTGAAAAATACATCGTCGGCCAAACACAGGCGTATGGAACTCAATGCTCTTGCATCCATCTCATCCCAGTCTTCGTCTGTTATGGACTTGGGCTTCTTTGCTTTTCCCAAAAGCGCCTTCACCACACCTTGTTGCATGAGAAAATCATGCATCTTAACCTTCCAGATCTCGAAATTGTTCTTGCCATTAAACTTTTCAATTCCGAACTTAACACTCTGCATCTTTTTCATTAGAGGAAACATAAAAAGAAACAAACACCAATGTTTGTTATATCCAATCACCAAAAAAAAAATGTGAAGAAATAATCTTGTGTAATTTTCAAAAGAAAATTACATACATTCACCTTTTTAATAAAAAAAATTTAATAAAAAGGATTCACTCCACCTTATTCCTCCACCATTCATCCTCCATCTTCACATATTATATTTGAATTCTCAAATATAATAAAACCTTTAGTACTTTCGAAAAATGTAAAAGTAAAAAACCTTCAATACTTTACAAAAAACTTTAATACTTTTCAAAAATGTAAAAAAGGTATGGATTTGAATTTTGGAAAACTTCATACGAATGAACCTTTAATATTCTCTGAATAGTTTTTAACTTTTGAAAAAGAAAAACCTCATGAATTTTTCAGCGCTCCTTGTAGGAGATAGGGGTTGCGCTGCCTGAAAACTACAATCCGCGCGGAAGTTCACTAGATGGCTGGCGCTCCAGCTGGTCGATGAGGTGAGTGTTGGCTCCTTCTCAATGCTCCCTCTCAAATCCAACAAATTTCCTTTAACCAGCGTGCCCGTAGACTTGGTCTCCAGCGTCGGCGCTCCTTTGCAAGTCTTTGCCAAGCGCCGATGCTATTTCAACAACGATTTCAATGCGTTTCTTCTAGTCAGCACTCTCCTCAGCTCTGATACCACTTGTTGCAATTTGAAAGTGTAGAAAACACAAATTACCATAAGACAATCAATACATGCAGACAAAGAACACAACAATTTACGTGGTTCACCCAAATGTTGGGCTACGTCCACCAAGCGCAGGTATCGATTATCTTATTATTCAGCTAATGGAGATTACAGTCAGGTCTCACTCCTCTCTGACACTCACAGCCTCTACGGGCATACAAATTTATAACAATATATTAGAAACTGATTATTAATTGTTATCTCACCCATATTCTAACTTGGTCGCATTGGTTACAACCAACCCTGGTTTATAGGATCTAAATTCCTATTCACGGATGAGTTGTTGTCACTGTTTCCAACATGTGTCTGGAGATATTGAAATTGGGAGTAGTCCTTGGAACGGTAGGGATGACAGAAGAAGAAGAAGCCGTGAATCTTGCTGCTTCCTATCTCACAGCCGTGCATCTGAGAATGGCCATGGAAGCTTGGAGCTAAACCAGTTTCAATACTCTCGGAGCTGAACAATTCCTCAAAACGGAGTGCACTCCTCGGGAAGATTAATCAGGTTTAGACCACATTTACTGGCGGTACTTTGGTTTGTTCCAGTATATTTATTGCTTAGTTAGCCACAATATTTCAATACATGGCATAGATTAGGATCCAAGAAAAAAAATTGAAATAAAGAAAGTTCCAAATACAAAATTGTAGTGATTGGCAAGACATGGTCTAACATGAAAATAAAGAGAAGAAAATACATATTCAGGATTGTGAATGTGAGTGATGCTCACTTTTACAAGTCAATTTCTCTGATAATGCAACATCATCGTCCATTTAAATAGATTTGATGATCCATGTGGATCTTGGTGGTTGTCCACTTTCAATATTTTCGAGCTTTTGGTTTTGATAAACCATGATATTTATTTATTTATTATTATTTTGTTTTATGGGAAATGTAGTGCAATGCCATTTTCATTTGTTAATTACAACCATATTGTAATCATTGTTGGTCTTATCTACATTCCTACAATGTTCATTTGTAGTTAAGTGTTCTTGGACTCGAGTAGTACTGGGATGGGTGACCTCCCAGGAAGACTAGTGTTTTACATGCCTATGAAGACTAGTGTTTTACATGCCTATGAAATTGTGTAAACTTATATCAATTTATCCTACATGCATCATGAGAATTATTCTCCTCTCACTCTCTCATATACAATCAAGGTTAAGGAGGTCCTTTGAGGATACAATGGAGTGTGATGTGATGCTTATTATGAATGAGCGTAGCCAACATCTCTTTCTCTTTAGAGATAAGCTACCACCATTCTAGTTTGTGTTCTACAATATTTTGTTATTCATTAATAGAAGTTGGGTTTCAATATATCTCTATGTTTTTTGCTATATTTTTTCTTGTATCTCATTTCATTCTCAATATAATTTGGATCAATCCCCGACAAGGTTGGGGTCTAGAGAGTTGGGTCTCAATCCAGTTTCACTTGGGGATGAGCTCTCTCACTAGCTCAAGCGACCTCCCATGGTGGAAGAAAAGAAAGATGATAGAGCAAGATATCCTTTCAAGATATTGCTAAGATATGGCTTGAGGAATCCATCGCATGACAGAGGAATGAGATGATGGACAAATTTTCTCAGATCCTTCGAGAACTACCAAGGTCCAATGGTGGTTGAGGCATCTTAAAAAAAAACCATTTTGGAGGTACGATGCCCTTCAAGGTACTAAATTTGATATCCTTTTTTTTTTAAGGCTAGATAGATGCAGATGCTTTGGAGAAATGACTGAATTTGTTAGAGGGTTATTACTCTGTTCAAAAAAAAATTGACATCGAAAAGATCACCTTTGCACTCCTTAAAGCCATTCCCCATGCCAAATATTAGTGGGAAAGATACCGGGAGAGACACAATGAGGACAATTCTATGACATTCATGAGAGGACCCACTTGGGTGGCCTTTGTTGATGCCCTCAAGGAGGAGGTCTACCTTGTTGGAAACTATGATGACTAGTACACAAGATGGATGTTTCTATGTCAGGAGAGAGACCAGATGGTGTCAGAGTACACCAACATCTTCCATACCTTGCACTCAAAGATGGGTATTAGAGACTCCGAGTGGCACTTGGTTTTGAAGTACCACAGTGTCCTACATAGGTACATCAAAATAAAGATGGATTTCTTGGGCATCTCCTCACTAGCATAGATGATTTCAAGGATGAAAATTTATTTTAAAATGTAGAAACCTTAGCGAATATTACTAATCCTTCATATGGAAACTACAAAATGTTTAGTGATATATTTTTAAACATATTCAAGTTTCTAAGGATTTTTTGTAGTTTGTACAAAATTTTGGCGATTTTTAAGGTAAAATAATTTTATCCTATAAAATTTGGGTGAATCGTTTTTAGAATATATATATATTTTTTGGGGAAAAAAATTGGAAAATTAGCTCATGAGAGAAATTTAAATCCTAAAATCATCCCTGCGAGTCACTGGGAGCTTCTTATCAATATGCTACCAAAGTCAGGAAGGAATTTAAGCAACATAATAAGCAAGAGTTCAGGTATGAAAATCCACAACAACAAAAGTATGGTAAGGGTGGCCCTAACTCACAGAACATAGGACATGGCAAGGAAATCCAAACTCAAGACAACCAGTCTAAGATGCAGCCAAAGAAGGGTAACAAGAAGATGAAGAAGGACATTTGAAAGTGGTGTGAGTTCCAAAAAATGTTCTGGCACAAAAAATATGAATGTCGCTCGAAACACTCATTGTTGACTGAGATTAAAGAAAAGTAGAAGGACCCTGAATTGGAATCTGATTTGAAATAGGAAAGTGGATCATTGATGAAAAACCCAGTGCTACCATCGCAATAGAAAATATCCAACAATACAAGTCAGAGGAGATTGAGGAGAGGGAGTACCTCTTACATTCACAGATGTGGGTGAAGGAAACACCACTACATTTCATTGTTGAGAACGAGAGACAAAAGAACTTGATCTCAACCAAGGTCATCAAGAGATTGAAGTTGTCAATGATGCCACACCCCAATCCATACACGATTAGTTCGTTGAGTGATATAGATTTAGTAGCGGAACAAACTAATTAACATACTGAATACAATAAAAATGGAGATATGAAGAATAAAACAGATATCCAGTGAACAATATCTTCTATTGAATAATGAAATAGGATGAAATTGTAAAACTACATAACTGAAACACTTTCACGAATGGTGGTAGCTATCTCTGAGAAGAGATGTGGCTCCTACGTGCATTCGTCTAAGAATAATGAATTACAATGAGGCTCTAGAGGCCTTTTTGATATTATTCATGAATTCCAAAACCCTAGATATCCAAAAACCTAACCCTAGGAGGTGAAACGTCAAAAAGTCATGTGGGCCCCTATGGGTAAGTTGGTACCTCAACTTCCCGGGGTCGTAACTTTTGCATACGAACTCTGTTTTAGGCGCGTGATAGCCTGTTGGAAAGGTATTTTAGAGAAATACACATTCCACTATCAAACTCATACTTTGTCTACAGTTTGACTTTGACGAGCCAAAAAACACTGTTTAGGTCTCCAAAACGGCCCTGAAAGTACAACAAGATGTGCTGACATGCAAACATACAAAATAATCTAGTTGGATTAAGTGAGAGGCCACCAATATCCACCTGGAATATGTGTAGGGCTTGAAACAACCCCAAAAGTCTAGAACCCACAAGACAAATAAGTACAAAAGAATGTGTTGAACTAAAAATGGACAAGAGGAGGCAGTTGGAATAGGTGGGTGGCCACCAATAGCCAACTAGATCAATCCTCCCCCCTTATGAAGAAATGGTATCCATTGCATTGAGTTCCCCCATCAAGTGAGAAAACTTTTGTTGGATTCGGCTCCGGGTGAGCCACTTGCCTTGGTGTAAGAGTTGCCCTGCCTTGACAACCCAATAAATCTAGATCCTCTGCTGGCGAGTTCCCTTGACCTGCATGTCCAATATCTGATCAATAGATGCTTGTTCCATGTAGTCAAGGCTAAGCTCTATGGGTGTTAGTTGTTCTGGGATCTCTAAGGTGTCCAATAATGGTAGAAAATATGGTCGAAGGTGGTCCACATTGAACATTGGGTGCAGGTCAAGGAAGGGTGGAGTGTTGAGCTCAAAAACATTGCTACCCACAACCTTGGTGATAGTGTAAGGCCCATAGAGAAGGGGTAAGATCTTTTGATGGGGTCTTTTGAGACGCTCCTTCTATATATGTCACTAGACTTTGTCGCCAACCTAAAACTGGTGTGGTACCCTGTGTTGATCATGGTGTTGCTTGTACTTAGCATTGGATTTATACAAAATCTCCTGGACCTGTTGGCAGATGTGATGAATCCACTCAATGAATCTAGTGGATTTTTCGATCACAGACTGATCATGGGAAAATTTTGTATGTGTGGTGGAAATAGTAAGTGCAACATCAATGGGTCCCAAGGGTTGGAATCCCAACCCCACCTAAAATTGGCTATGGTCGGTAGAGATATGGAGAGCCCTGTTGTAAATGTGTTGACCATAGGGGAGACTCTCGTCCCATGTATGTGGATGCTTAGAGTTGTACATGCACAGGATGTGCAAAATAATACAATTGATGACCTCTGTTTGGTCATCTGTTTGGGGATGGAAAGCAGTGGATTTTGTGAGCTTGGTTTCCAACAGTGACCAGAGACTCGATCAAAATCTGTTGAGGAACCTGCTGTCTCGGTTGGAAATGATGGTTTGTTGTATCCTAAGGTGGACCCACACTTGTTCAAATAAGAGCTTGGCAGTATCTACCACTTTGATATTCTTCTTCCAGGCTGTGAGGATTTCCATCTTCGAAAACCGATCAATGACCACAAATACAAAGTAATTTCCTTGCCCAGTGGACGAAAGGCTAGACATGTAATCCATTGAGATGGATTCCTAAGTTTTCTCAGGAGTAGGAAGAGGGGAATATAATACTTGCTTCTTGATGGCTAGCTTGGAAATGGCATAGAAAGTGAAATATATGATATACTTGTTGGTCACATGTTTGAGGGCCCATGCAATATGGGATAATCCCAACATGAACTGTCGGTAGACGTTGTCTAGTCCCAAGAAGATCTGAAGCTTGGTTAGTGTGGTCAAGGATGGCTAGTCACAGATGAATTGGATCTTAGTTGGATCAACATGTACCCCATGCTCATCAACAATTCAACCCAAGTTTTGGACCTTGTTCATGCCAAAAGAGAATTTTTCCAAGTTGGCATATAACTTGTGTTGTTGTAGAGTGCTCAAAACTTGCTTAATATGTCGTATGTTCTCCTCCCACATTATGTTGAATATGAGGATGTCATCCAAATATTCCACCACAAAGGAGTTGGTGAAGGGTCTCAATACATCATCCATCAAGCTCATGAAAGTGGCTGGTGCATTTGTTAATTCAAAGGGCATGACTATCCATTCGAAGAGACTTTCTTTAGACTTGAAGGTTGTCTTCCATACATCAGTTGGTTTGATGGGAACCTAGTGGTATCCAAACTTTAGGTCAATCTTCTCGAAGAACTTTTCCCCCTTGCATTGGTCAAGAAGGTCATCAATCCCGGGAATGGGGTACTGGTTCCTGACTTTGATTTTGTTTAAGGCTCTGTAATCAATGCAGAGTCACCAAGTGTCATCCTTCTTCTGCACAAGTACAATCGAGATTCTGCAAGGGAAGGATTTGGGTCTGATGTGCCCCTTCTATAGAATCTCTTGGATATGATGCCTGATTTCATCATTTTCCATCAGCGAGAAATGATATATTGGTTCTTTAGGCAGAGGGGCACCAGGGGTCAAATCAATTGGATTCTTGACTTGGTAGTGTGTCAATACCCCTGTAGGTGAGGAGAAGATGTCTCTGTATTATTCCACGATTCTGTCCACTTGCTTATGCTACAAAGAGAGTCTCTATGTAGAGGCCACAAATGTGGCGATGACCTTATGCTTACTATGAGCACGGATCAAAAAGAAGATGAACTTCCCGGTCTATGAAATGAACTTACTACATTGCTTAGAAGAGATTAAAGAAATAATAGTAGGTTTCGCTACCTATGGTATCCTGTACAATTGTATACCCAAAGTAATAATAACACTGCAAGGTATAGGCTCATACAAAACATGACGCTTCTACAAATATGGTTGTCTTAAAAAAAATAAAAAAATTCAAGGGGAGAAATATCACACACTACCTCATATTTGAAAGGCTTGATGTCGTAGGGCAGACAATATTGTTGGCTGACACAAAGATCTCTTCCTTGGTGAAGCTATCCTATGGTGTAGGGATGATGGTGCAGTGTCATTGGCAGGTCCAACTGCTTGACGACCTCTACTAAAATCAGGTTATTCTGACTACCTCTATCGACAATGAAATGAAGCAGAGCCCCCTTTATCCAGATTGTGAGTGAAAGAGGTGTTCCCCTTCCTCTAGTTCTTTTGGTTCGCTTGACTGGACTTTGGAGGTAGCGATAGTGGCACTGGGTTCAACATTGATAATCCACTTCCCTCCTTCAAGATTTGATTCAGAATCAGAATCGACCATGAGTGACTTCTTGGAGCGACATGAGCAACATTCTTCGATGTTGTTCCAAGGGATTTTATGGTACTCACACCATTTTCCTGTGTCCTTCTTTGTATTCTCATTGAAATTCTTGTATTGCGGCTTGGAATAGTTTTCCTAAGGGATACCATATCAACTTGGTCCCTTTCTATGTGGGTTGGGACCACATTTGCCTTGCTTCAACTATGAGGGGTTTACAGATCCAAACTCTTGCCTTTTCTGCTTAAATTTATGCTCGGTCTTGACAACGTATCTATAGGTCGTGCCCAATGAGGCAATTCCTAGAAACTCCATTTTTGTTTGAATGTATCTATGCAAACAATCACGATATTTGAGAACCAGGTGATGCTCAGAGTCTTTGATACCCAATTTGGTGGTAAGGTATGGAAAATATTTATGAAATTTGGTACTATCTGGTCCCTTTCTTGAGGTAGGGTGGTCCATCTGGTGTACTAGTCCTCGTAGCTTCCACCATGATAGTATTGTTATTTAATGGCATCCCTAAAGGAATCCCATGTAGGGGCCACCACAAAATTTTTTGATTCCTCTACGACCCTTTGCTCAGAGTAAGTATCCCACCAATATTTAACATGAGGAACGACCTTTAGGAGTGCAAAAGTGTTATTTTCCCTATCATAAAAATTGTGGACTGAAAAATACCCTTCGACCATATTCAACCATTTATCTACAACAACCACATCTATCATTACTTCAAATAATGGAGTATCAAAATTTACTTATACCTTGAAGGGGGTTGTATGGCCGCTTGATGAAGATGCTTCTCCTATGGGTAGTTGTCAAAGGATTTTTGCGAAGTTGTCCATCATTTTGTTCCTTTGTTGCACGAGGTCTTCCTTGAGAAAATTTTTAATAGGATCTCTTGCTCCATCATCTTTCATTTTGTCCCCCATGGGTTGTTGTCAGGCTCGGCATGACCGATATTGCAATGGCTCGGTTGGTTTGAGTCCCAACTTCTTGTACCTAGATCTTATTGGGGACATGCATGAAGAAAAATAAATGAAGAGAAGACCACTCTGATACCACTGATCCATATTTAGGAGAAGAACGAAATTATTAACAGACTGAATACAATAAACATGAAGAATAAAAAATATATCCAATGAACAATATATTCTATTGAATAATTAAATAGGCTGAAACTATAAAACTACAGAACTGAAACACTTGCTCGAATGGTGGTAGCTATATTTGAGAAGAGATGTGGCTGCTATGCACATCCATATGAGTAGAATGAATTAAAATGAGTCTCTAGAGGCCTTTTTGATATTACTCATGAATTCCAAAACCCTATACATCGAAAAACCTAACCCTAGGAGGTGAAACGTAAAAATTCATGTGGGCCCCTATGGGTAAGTTGGTACCTCAACTTCCCAGGGTCGTAACGTTTGCATACGACCTCTGTTTTAGGTGCATGATAGCCGGTTGGAAAGGTCTATCAGAGAAATAACTACACATTTTTCCATCAAAATTTGACTCCCTCTACAATTTGATTGTGGTGAGCCAAAAAAAACACTGTTTAGGCCTCCAAAACGGCCCTGGAAGTACAACAAGATGTGCTGACATGAAAAAATACAAAATAATCCAGTTGGATTAAGTGGTTGGCCACCAATATCCACCCGAAATATGTGTAGGGCTTCAGACAACCACATAAGTGTAGAAACCACAATTACAAATAAGTACAAAAGAACGTGTTGAACTAAAAATGGACAAGAGAAGCTAGTTGGAATAGGTGGGTGCCCACCAATAGCCAACTGAATCATTGAGTCAGTGAAAAGACCTTCATGTTACTCAACAGTCACTCTTATCCTACAAAATCAAGCCCTTCAAAGATAAGGTACTATGTGATTTTTCCCCACTTTAAGTCTGTGATGTTATTTTAGGACAACCATATATGTGGAAACATCACATTGTTTATGAGTCTTGGCCATGTAGTGTCATTGTTACTCTCATGTGTTAGCTCTACATGATACCAAAGGTAGTTATGAATACTTCCATTTCATTGATCTCTAAAAAACAATGTCATAAATTAATCTCTCAGACCAAAACGTTTTCCCTCTTCACGATTTGGTCAAAAGGTGAACAAAAGGTCACAATTGCGACCAACACAACCTCATCCCAAGACCTTTCTATACAAAATAAGAAGTTCGACAATATTGTAGAGGAGAAAAAATGTATTTTTTCACCTATAGAAGTGCCTCTACACTTCCAATTCAAGCATTGAATTGACTTGGTTCCCATTGCTCCCTTACCCAATGGTCCATTCTATAGATGCTCCCTATTGATTTTTCTAGTGCAATAGATAATGGCACAATATTTCTGAAAACTGATTACTTCTAATAATATTGTTTTTGAATTTTCAACTTATCAATAAGAAATCATACTTCATTGGAAAGTATTTTTTCATAGAAATGTTTGTAAATTATTGAAAATTTTCCTAATAGAGAGGACACCTAAAAGTGAAAATGTTTCCCATGAAATTCATGATGAGGACACAAGGAAAATGAATCAAGAATGGAGAAACTCCAACTTTGGGTTGAAGACTAACCACGTTCCTAAGATCGATATGAGGAAGTTTGATGGAAAGGACCCAATCACATGGATACTTCAGATGGAGCAATTCTTTGATCTACATAATGTGTCGCATACACAAAAGGTACAAATTGCTTATTTATATTTAGAACCTAATCAATTTGTATGGTATCGATGGATTTTCTCTCGCAAATCACTCGTCACTTGGACAATTTTCACGGAAGAAATGATAGCACACTATGAGGATACAATGAGAAATACCTTCTTTAGCCAATTGATAAATCTCAAGCAAAAAGGGTTCAGTTATAGAGCACGTTGAGAACTTCCAAAGATTGAATATAAAGGTAATAGATATTCTAGATGAGAACTTGATTGATGTATTCATAGGAACTTTAAAGGATAACATTCAACATGAGGTTCACCTTTGGGAACCCAAATCATTGGAGAATGCATTTAGGGTGGCAAG
>JZKD02S0000002.1:1538185-1560905 GCA_000966675.3 Picea glauca
CAATGCCACAGGTTTGATCAAAATTGGATGTGCCAAGTGGAATTTACGGTAGCTTCCCCACAACTTGCCGATTTTTGGCCTTTCCAGGAGATCTCACTTGTATAGTGTGCCCCGCACAAAATAATTGATCTAAAATTATGAAACTCACACCCACAATACTACATACTATCCACGATCCAATGCAACTAGTCCCATACAATTTGGATACTCTAGGAAGAAGTTATGATTGTTTTACCTGGAACACCTTCTTGAAACTAGTCAATAGGACTAGTCAGATACCCTATGTTACACATGGTGTATCTACAAATTTAAGATGACCCAGAAGTGGGAATTTTTACCACAGATACATTACCAATTTCTATAAATGGCCTTTAGATTACAGGGTCTGAAACGTTACAAAAACGTTTTTATAGCAAAAATTCTGCAATGACTCATTTCAGGATGATTCCAGAACCCTATCTTGTACAGGCTGTATCACCGAAATTATAAGGCCTCGGGAGCTGAATTTTGAACCCAACGTACCTTGATCTGTATTCTAAATATACTCCAAACCGTTCCTTCTGAAACATTGTAGAAAAAAAGTTATAGAGAAAATTCCACGGTGTCTCAGATGTAGCAACGAAACCCCAAGACCTTGAGCTCTGATACCATATGTTAAGAACCAAACATCAATATAGCATATAAAAATCTCAGTAAAAGTACTCAATGCCTTGAAAAAGAGATAATTTCATATAATAAGCCTCTTCGAGGGAGCAACCTTTTTTTACCCCACTTAAATGTTCAAGTATAAGATGATTCAAAATGAAAATGTCTCCTAATTGGTATATATAGGAGAATAGGAGGTATAATTACAAATAATGGCCTAAAGCCGACATAATTAAAATAACATTACTAATCTAAATTAAAACTAATGGCCTAAAGCCGACATAAATAAAATAACATTACTAATCTAATATGCCCCAATTAAGGGGTAATGAGCCAATATTAGGGCTTAACATAGATTTAAACCTTGTTTGTATGGATGGATTTATGTATATTTTTATCATGTTGTGTTATTTACATGAATACATGTAAGTTAGATACCATTGTTTGAATGACTAAAGCCTAGTGGAGAATAGTCTATTGTGATATTGTTGTGTAGGTGGGAACAAGTTTAAAGAAGACTGTGCTTGAATTGTGATTATCTACAGGTGGGCACATAATTATTTAGAAATACCATGTGGGACTGGTGATCCAGATGGATTTTGGTGGCCTCTCACCTATTCCGACTAGCTCATTTTGGCAGTTTTCTAGTTGGGCAGTTATTTTCTAGTTTTCGGGTCCCCGACTTCCGAGGCCTTTTTGAGGCCCTAAACAACGTTTTTAGGGCCCGCCACAGATAGATTATATACAAAGTCATAATCTAATGAAAACATGTGTATTCCTCGGATAAACCTTTCCAATGAGCCTAAAATGAAGATCATATGCAAAAGTTACAACCCCAGGAAGTTTATGTACTAACTTACCCGAACAAGGCCCACATGAATTTTGACACTTCATCTCCTAGGGTTAGGTTTTTGGATGTATAGGGTTTTGGAATTTCTGTTTATTGTAAAAAGAATTGGATAGCCTCAGTGTAACCATATTCTTGAGAATGAGCCAAACCATCACATCTCTTCTTAGGGATAATCCACCACCATTCTAGCAAGCTTGTTTTCAGTCTGTATTTTACAATTTCAACATATTTCCTTATTGAATAGAAGCTAATTTTACTGTATCTCTGTTATTGTTCCTTGTGATTCTATTTTAATCATAATAATAATATGTATTCATTTCATTCTTCTCATAAAATATAGATCAATGGTATCAGAGTGGTTTGCTCCTTTTCGTTCTTAATGCATGTCTCCGATGAGGTCAGGGTACAGAGAATTGGGTCTCAAGCTTGTTTCTCTTGAGGAAAAAATATCTCGCACGCCTAAGTGACCTCTCATGGCGGGAGAAAAGAAAGAAAATGGGACAAGAGATCCTTTCAAAAAAAATCTCAAGGAATCCCTCACGCAACAAAGGAACGAGATGATGGATATTTTTGTGCAAATCCTTTGGCGACTACCAATAAGTGACACATATTCATCGAGAAGAGGAGCCTCATCATTCAAGGTACAAATAAACTTTGATATTACTATATCTGAAGGTTAGATAAACACATATTATGCAGACAAATGGTTGAATCTACTAGAAGGGTATTTTTCTGTCCATAACTTCTTGAATAGAGAAAATATTACTTTTGCGCTCCTCAAAGTTGTTCCCCATGTCAAAGATTGGTGGGAAACTTTCTATGAGAAAAAGGAAACGGAATAACCCTCATTATTTATAGTTAAATTCACCTGGGAGTCCTTGAGGGATGCTATGAAGGAAAAGTATGACCACATTTGAAGTTATGATGACCTATATACAAAATGGACCACAATGTGGCAGGAAAGAGACCAAGCAATGCTAGAGTTGACAAATATCTTCATACCTTGTGAACCAAGATGGGTATCAAATATTCTGAGCGACATCTGGTGCTCAAGTATCATGATGGTATACATAAATAAATCCAAGAAAAAATGGAGTTTCTAGACATCTCTTCCTTGGGCTTGACCTATAGATATACCATCAAAATCGAGCATAAGATTAAATAAAATACGCGACAATTTTGGCTTGAGAAGCCATCACAACAAAATAAGGGTAGACCCAACTCATAGAACAGAGGACAAAGAAAATATGGAAAGCCTTAGGACAACCAGTCTATGCCACAAGCAAATAAGGACACCAGAAAGACAAAGAAAGATACCGGGAAGTGGTGCAACTTCCGTAAGAGCCCCTGGCATAACATTGCTTATTTCTGCTCAAAGTAGTCATTGGTGGCTAAGGTGAAATCCTTTGAATCAGATGCAGGTTTTGACTCTGAGTTAGAAATAGAAAGGGGGAGACACATAATTGACATAGAACCTAGTGCCACCGTGGCTACCACCAAGATCTAATGAAGTGAACCAGATGAGCCAGAGGAAGGTGAGTTCCTCTTTCATTCACATATGTGGGTGAAAGGAACCTTGATGGACTTTATCATTGATAGCAGTATCTAGAAGAACCTCATCTTAGTAGAGGTCCTCAAGAAGCTAGACCTGTCAACAATTCCACACCTACAACCCTACACCATTGGATGGATCCACCAAGGGAGTGATCTCCACGTCAACCAATAAATTCGCTTGTCGTATGGCATAAAACCCTTCGAAGATGAGGTATTGTGTGATGTTTCTCCTCTCGAAGTTTGTAATGTTCTTTTGGGACAACCTTATTTATGGAAATTTCATGTTTTATATGAGTCTAGGCCTTGCAACGTTATTATTGCTTTGGAGGAAATTGTACAGGATACCCGAGGCAGTCCCACCTAGTGATATTTCCTTGATCTTTTCCAAGCAATGCAAGAAGGTCATCTCTCAAACCGAGAAATTTTTATTCTTCATGATTCGCTCTCAGAGTGAGCAAAATATTGCAGCCACATCCAGGGCCTCCTCTACTGACCTCTCCATACAATAGAATCAAGTGGATAAGGTCATGGAAAAATACCTAGATATATTCTCCTCACCTACCGGGGTACCTCTACACTGTCAGGTCAAGCATCCCATCGATATGACCCCCAACGCACCGCTACCCACCGAGCCAGTCTACCACTACTCTATTTTAGAGAATGAGAAGATCAAGTGACAAGTCCAAGAACTACTCCATAAGGGGCACATCCTTCCCATATCATTTCTTTGTGGGAGCCCAATCGTTCCGGTGAAAAAGAAAGACGAGACTTGGAGAATCTACATTGATTACTGGTCCCTAAATAAAATCAAAGTCAGGAATTGGTACTCGATTCCCCGAATCGACAATATCCTTGATCAAATCAAGGGGGGACAATACTTTAGTAATATTGATATAAAGTCTGGATAACACCAGGTCCCAATAGAATAGACAGATGTATAGAATACCACCTTCAAGTCAAAAGAAGGTCTTTTTGAATGGTTGGTCATGCCCTTTGGTTTAAAAAATGTTCCAACAAATTTCATGAGGATAATGGACGATATCATGCGACCTTTCACCAATACTTTTGTAGTGGTGTATCTGGATGACATCCTCATCTACAATAAGACTTGGGCGGAACACTTGCAACATATTCAATAGGTTTTGCACACACTGCGGAAGAACAATCTATATTTCAACTTGGAAAAATGATCCTTCGACATGGACATGGTCCAATACCTAGGCTACATCATTTATCAACATGGTTTGCATGTGGATCCAACCAAGATCTAGGTCATCCATGACTAGCTATCCCCAACCACACTCATTGAGCTTCGAAGCTTCTTGGGCCTTGCCAATTTCTATCACAGGTTCGTGTTGGGATTCTCCCATATTGCATGGGCTCTCAGCCAAGTAACTAGGGGTGGTGGTAAGGATAAATTTTTGTGTGGCCTGTCCCAACATCAAGAATTTGATGATTTGAAGCAACGCTTGTTCTTAGCCCTAGTACTTTCATTACTAAACCTACAACAACCCTTTGATATCGAGACAAATGCTTCATACTATCTTGTGGGCACAATTCTCACTCGACATATACACCCCATGGAATATCATAGTGATACACTATTAGATGTTGTCCATAAGTACCCTAATTACGATAAAAAAATGTACTCCATTGTGCAAGCCTGCCTCCAGTGGAGACATTACATTCTTGGGAAGGAGACATTGATCCACACTGATCATAAGATACTGTAGTTTGTTTAGACACAAGGTAAATTATAGAATGAATGCCATCAAAGGTGATCCACATACTTGCAGTAGTTCCACCTAAACATCAAGTATAAAAGAGGAAGCACCAGCTAAGTCATTGATTTCCTAATCCGACCTCCAATTGCGACACTTACCATGGTGCTAGACTCTTGCGGCCATGAGACCTATGGATGGCCCCACCTCTATGAGACATACCTTGTCTTCATCACCACCTACCAAATGTTGGGCACAAACCCATTTGTTGCTAATTTCCATCTCCAGGACAAGTTTTTGTGACATTTGGTCCATCTATGTTTTCCATCAATCGAGCGAGCAAATCTTATTTGGGAATCCCACTACAGTCGGGTGGTAGGACACTTCAACATTTAAAAGACAATAGAAGTGTAGCAGAAACATTTCTACTGGCCGAAACTTTGATAGGATGTCATCAAGTATATCAGGTATTGCACTGTCTGAGTTATTGCCAAATCGAACACTAAGAAATAGGGCCTATACACCCCTCTTCCTACTCCTGACATAAAATGGGACTCCATCTCAATGGACTACATGTTAGGCCTTCCATCCACCAAGAGGGGAAATGACTATGTTTTTGTGGTCATTGTTCGCTTTTCCAAGATGGAGATTCTGGCCGCCTGCAAGAAAAACATCACAACAGAGGCCACATCTAAGATCTTCTTTGAATTATTCTGGGTACATTTTAGAATCCCAAAAAACATTATCTCAGATTGGGACAACCGATTCCTTAACACATTTTGGTCGAGCCTCTGGTCACTGCTGGACACCAAGATCACCAAATCCACTGCCTTTCATCCCCAGATAGATGTCCAAAACAAGGTCATCAATAAGATGATCATGCATATCTTGCCCATGTAAAATTAAAAGAACCCTACACATGGGATGAAATCCTTCCCTATGTTCAACATAGCTACAACCGAGCTCTACATATGTCAACCGACCACAACCCATTTTAAGTGGGGTTGGGATTCCAAACATTGGGTCCCATGGATGTTTCACTACCCTTTGCGGCCACCGCATATGACTCATTGCCTTCTCTAGATGAATCTAACAAAGTCATTCGGTTCATTGAGAAGATCCAACACATTCACCAACAAGTTCAGGATATTTTATAGAATTCTAATGCCAAGTACAAGCAACTCCATGATCAACAATGGGTGCCACATAAGTTTTAGGTGGGAGAGAAAATTTGGTTGCACTTGAAGAAATAATTATTTATAGGGCCCCATAGAATTTTCACCCACTTGGTTATGAACCTTACACCATCACCACAGTCACGGGTGACAATTATTTTGAGCTCAACATTCCCCTTTCCTTGTCCTGCACCTAGTGTTCAATGTGGATCTCCTTTGGCCATATTTCCCACAATTATTAGACACCTCAGAGATAACAAAATAATTGAAACCAATAGAGCTCAACTCTAATTGCATGCAACATGCATCCAGTGATTGGATTGTGGACACATAGGTCAAGGGGACTCACCAACAATGGATCCATGTTTATTGAGTTGTCAAAGAAGGGAAACTCTTGCACCAAGGCAAGTGTCTCATCCCTGGCCAAATTCAACAGACATTTCCTCATATGATGGGGGAAATCAATGAAATGGAGACCATTTCTTATTAATGGGGGAGGATTGATCCAGATGGATTTCAGTGGCCTCCCACCTATTCCAACTGACTCATTTTGGCAATTTTCTAGTTTGGAAGTTTTTTTCTAGTTTTCGGCTCCCCAACTTCTGGGGCCGTTTTGAGGTCCTAAACAATGTTTTGAGGGTTCACCACAATCAAAATGTGGACCGAGTCAGAGTCTAATGATAACATGTTTATTCCTCATATTGACCTTTCCAATGGGATATTGTGCACCTAAAATGAAGATCGTATGAAAAAATTACGACCTTGGGAAGTTGATATACTAACTTACCCCAACAGGGCCCACATGGCTTTTGGCGCTTCATGTCCTAGGGTTAGGTTTTTGTATGTCTAGGGTTTTGGCATTCCTATTTATTGTTAAAAGGATTGGAGAGCCTCATTGTAACCATATTCTTATGAATGAGCACAACCATCACATCTCTTCTCGGAGATAAGCCACCACCATTCTAGCAAGCTTGTTTTCAATCTACATTTTATAGTTTCAACATATTTCCTTATTGAATAGAAGCCAATTTTGTTGTATCTATTTTATTGTTCATTTTTCATCTTTGTCAAGCATAATAATAATATGTATTCATTTCATTCGGCTCAAAAAATCTAGATCAACTGGTGATTCTCTGCATATGTGTGAGGAACCTAGATTTGTGAACTAACCCTCAGTCATAGAGATGAAGGGTACAATATCATTGAGGAATTTTGGTGTAAAATGATCTAGAGAATGAGCATGGTTTTTGAGTATAATCCCAACCTATGAGAGTTTGGTATGAGAATATACGTGTATTTTCGTGTTCCATAGATTTGGTAGGTATTGTCTCAAGTTGTAGAAGAAGGTGAGTTGCAAAATAAGATGAGTTGTTGTAGAATATGCATTGCAACATAAGGAGAGTTGCAACATAAGTTGAGTGGAAATAATCATAATTATTGCGACTCTTGAGTAGCAAAAAAATAATCTTGGGTGGACATGTTAATACAAACTGGTGTTCTATAGTTTCCATTTTCTTATACTACATGGAAGAAAACATGAGTATGTGAGAGTATATGCACAACCCTAGGGGTTTTCGCATGATCTAGTTGGTAAATCAAGGAGGTGTTGTAATGAAGAAGAAGTTTTAGGGTATTTTTGGTCATAGTTATGGAAAAATTAATTAATGTACCACTTCATATGTACTCTAATGGGAAGGGGTTTGATGCCCCACTACATAGAAATGTAATGTATCCATACTGATCTGAAGACCTAGTCTATGATCTGATCATAAAGTTTATGATCTTAATTGAAGGCACCATGGGAATCCTACTTTCTAAATTGGTTCCTTGAATACTTGATCAAATACCTATGACCTCAGAAGGAAATTGCAACAAGTACAAGGTACATATCCATGTATGAATATGAAATCACTTCCATAGAGACAACCCATTTGTTCATTAATGGATTACCTTTCCACACATTTGATACTAAGACTAAGAGGAAATGAACCAACAAGGTATTGCATGTCTTCAATTTCACCTAGGAAAATCATCCTCTCCATATGCATATATGCCACTTCATCATACTTGAGAAAACATAGCTGCTAGAGTTGGAGGGATTTAATAATTTTATGCAAAAGAAGAAGCACATGCTTAGATGTGATGTGGAGAATCATGCCAAGGGAAACATCCTAGAAACCCTTATGCAAGAGTGTGATGGAAAAACATGCTTAAGATGGATCCTTGTTAGGGTCCTAACCCACACATAGGTAGAACAATATATTCGGATGTAATAAAGGTCAATATTAATAAGGCCTTTCAATAAAATAGAATAAGGCAGATGTAAGAAGACCTAATAGAAGCTTCCACTTCTAGAAGGTTCTTCCTCTAGATGCGTCTTTTTAGTATAAATAGGAGTCAAGGGTATGTGAACCCTAGCTTGGATATTATTGTAATAGAGCTCTGCTCAAATGGAGGTTTCCCCCTCGAAGAGGCCCGTGAACATTACTTTCATATTCAAAGTGTTATTTCTGTTGTTATTCTCATATCGTTTCTATGTTATTGTGGTGAATTTTCTGGTTATATTGTTGTTATTCTTCCATTACTAGCATTTTATTCATGTTTTGCATACATTTTATATCTGGTATATTACAAGTGGTATCAGAGCACTTTCCTCGACAGAAAGTGTGTGTTAATTTTTTTCCAGGGTAGAGACGTATTCCAACGTCTTTAAGCCACATAGATCTATCCTTAAGCGCATAAACCCACGCTTGAGAGATTCATACATGCAGTAAATACAAGTGGTACTTAAGCACACATCTATTGGCCACCCTTGTAACCCCTGTTGGTACCCTTCGAGTGGTAGCGCATCAGACAAAACCTATGTATGGATCAACCTAGATTACCTTAAGCCCTCTTTAGATAAACCGATTGGTCGCCTGACTTCTATAGTGTCACTGATAACGCCACTCGGGAAGATACTCTCTAATACCTAGGTAGTCGGGTAGTACGGCTAAGTGTACGGTCTATCCTCCTTAATTAGTGCCCTGAGATATTGGGCCGATTACTATTGTTGGACCCCACACGTATATCAGAGAGCTATAGCACAAGGAAAATCCTTGTCTATAGAACCCTTGCATACCTAACCCTGGGGGACAATAACATAAAAAAATTAAAACATGCAAGATCTATTGTTGCGCAACTGTGTTCGGGTTTCCAAGTAAATACACATTTCTTTCTGGTTAAGCATTTGGGCATTTCCTCTCTACAGTATTCTTCAGACTAGAGTATAACTATCATTTGAAACTTATTCCTTTGGATTCATCTCTTTTCCCTTATCACATTCATACATATCATTTTTCGGCAAAAGTTTTGACCTGCCCATCCCTTTTGAGTTCCCCCATCCTCGTGGCCCATACCCGTAGCCAAGACTTGGAAGATTGCTTCAAAAACTTGCAATATGGTCTCATCGAGACCCAAAAAGAAGTGAAACAACTCAGTGCCAATTTTTCCACCATCAATACAACCATGCAATCCTCAATGGAAGAAATCAAACAAGACCTCACCACCCATCTTGAATCAATCTTTTCAGCACTCTGCACCAAACTGCATATCCCTACAGATAAATCTTCCTCTTCCTCACCTCCACATACTGAGGGTGACCATTCCTCTCATTTCCATAAATTTTTAGAACCATCACTTTCAACGTGACCTACGCCTTCTACGAGTGGATGTGACCAAATTTGATGTCTCGGACCCCACTGGTTGGGTAACCCAAATGGAAAATTATTTCTCTTTATACAGAATTACAGATGACTTGGCCAAACTCTGGCATGGTGTTCTCCATCTAGATCAAGAACATTGGCAATGGTGGCAATGGAGAAAAACTTCTCGTCAAGGGTATATTGCTTGGGCACACTTTGTGGTATAGCTTTATGAACTCTTTGACAATGACACCAACCATTTGGGTCGTTTGACAAAGATGAAACAATTAGGAATAGTGGAAGGATTTATAGTTTCCTTTGAGTTTCTGGCTTTTAGAATAGAGGGCATGTCTAATGCCTTTTTCCAAGAGTGTTTTATTAGCAGCCTTAAGGATGTGATTCGGGCCCATTTCCTCATGGCCCGACCTCAGAGTTGGGTGGAGGCTACTAAAAGAGATAAAGAAGAACAACAGGTTGTATCTTCTCAAAATCGAAAACCCTCCTTTATCCCTCTCCCTAAACCAGTAAATCCCACTACTCCCTTTGATCCACTAAAGATCCAAAAATTGACCAGGGATGAAATGGATGAACACCAACTCAAAGGCCTTTGTTATAACTATGATGAAAAATATTTCTCGGGCCACAAGTGTAAAGAACAAAATATTTTTATGGCCATTTCCAAGGATATTTCAGAAGAGGATGTAGAAACTCCCTTTGTGTATGAGTCACCTGAATCCACTGACATAACCCCTCCCTAAAACCCTACCAAAGTAGAACAGGTCATTTCCCTCAATTATCTCACTGGCTTCTTCGCTCCCCAAACCCTCAAGCTAATCAATTACATCAAGCATCAGAAGGTCATCATTCTGGTTGATAGTGGCAACACCCATAATTTTATTCATCGCCGCATTTCCCAAGAAACTCAATTCTACAACCATGTCGTCAATAATTTCCAAATCATGATTTCCAATGTTGGTTCCATGAAATGTGGAGGGCGTTGTGAAAATGTGCATCTCCAAATTGGTGACAACCACTTGAAATCCCATATGTCTTCTATCAACATGCGAGGTTGTGACATTGTGTTGGGTGCAAACTGGCTAAGGACTTTGGCTCCCATTCTCATGGATTTTAAATACTTAACCATGCAATTCGACTAGGAGGGCCACCAATATAAGTTCCAAGGCATCACCTCCGGTTCACCTGAGATCATTAGTTCCCATCACATGGAAAAGCTTCTCAAAAAATGTCATTCTGGTGTTATCGCCCAACTCCATGCCATATAAGCAATAAAGACACCCTCGGTCCCGTAAGACCTCCAAGCCATCCTTTCTAAACATCAATTGGTATTTTCCACTCTCGAAGGACTCCCTCCTTCCCATGGTGTTCATGATCATTCCATTCCCCTTGTACCTGAAATTCTTCCTCCCCATATCCGTCCGTATCGTCACCCCTTTTCCCAAAAAAATGAAATTGAGAAAATGGTCTAGGAACTCCTTAATGCAGGTGTTATCCGCCCTAGTATGAGCCCCTACTCTTCTCCTGTGTTCATGGTCCTGAAGAAATAAGGTTCTTGGTGAATTTGTCCTGACGTTCTTTCCCTCAACAAACTTACCATCAAAGACAAATTCCCCATTCCTATCATTGATGACCTCCTGGATGAATTGAGTGGTGCCCAATTCTTCACTAAACTTGATCTTCGTTCAAGCCACCACCAGATATGTATGAAAGAGGTAGACATTCCCAAGAATGCCTTTCAAACTCATGAGGGACACTATTATTTTTTGGTCATGCCCTTTGGCTTGTGTAATTCCCCCTCAACCTTCCAAAGCCTCATGAATCATGTCTTTCGTCCTTTTCTCTACCATTTTGTATTAGTTTTCTTTGATGATATCCCCATCTATAGAAAAAGATGGACATACCATCTTTCTCATGTGGATCAAGTTCTCCATGTACTCTCTTAGCACCAACTTTTCCTAAAACAATCTAAATGTTCTTTTGGCACCTTAGAAGTAGAATACTTGGGCCATCTGGTTGGAAAATATGGCGTTAAGGTGGATCCTAAAATGATTGAAGCTATGCAACACTGGCCTCACCCAACGACTCTTAATAACTTGCATGGATTTCTGGTCTTAACAGGGTATTATCGCAAGTTTGTTAATAATTATGGGAAGATTGCAACACCTCTCACTGCTCTCCTAAAAAATAACTCTTTCACTTGGACTCCAGCTGCTTCTCAAGATTTTCAAACCTTGAAGATGGCCATCTACACCACTCCAGTCCTCGCCCTTCCTGATTTCAAAAAGATATTTTTGTTGTAATGTGATGCCTCAGGAAAAGGAATTGGTGCTGTCGTGATGCAAGAGGGTCAATCTTTGGCCTTTACTAGCAAGCAACGATCTGAAAGAAATCTGGGCAAATCCATCTATGAAAAGGAAACATTTCCTATTCTGCATGTCATTGATTTGTGTCACCCTTATCTATTGGGGAAATGTTTCCAAATTAAGACAAACCATCAAAGCCTCAAGTATTTTATGGAACAACGCATTTCCTCCCCAGAACAACAAAAATGGGTGACTAAACTCTTTGGATATGATTATGAGATCATTTACAAGAAAGGAAAAGACAATGTGATTGCAGATGCACTTTCTCGAAAATATGAAGATGAAGGATCCCTTTTTTCTCTTTCATTCATTGTACGAGATTGGCTCCAAGCCGTTCGCTAGGAATGGTTGCAAGATCTCAAAATTCCAGAGTTGATCCAACAATTGCAGTCCAATGCTCCATCTTCCCTAGGGTACTCTTGGCTCCATGATTAACTTTGATACAAAGGCCATTTGTATTTAAGTAAACAATCCAAGCTTAAATCCACGATACTTTCTGAGCTTCATGATACACCCACAACAGGGCACTCAAGGTTCATCAAAACATATGACAGGGTCAAACGTTCCTTTTTCTGGGATGGTATGAAAAATGAAATTCATAATTTTGTAGTTGAATGTGATGTGTGTTAACACAACAAGGGAGAAACAATCAAATCTCTGAGAACACTACAACCGCTCCCGATTCCACCTGCTATTTGGAAGGATATCTCTTTGAATTTTATTACCGACTTACCCAAATCGGGAAATAAATCTGTAATCATGGTGTTTGTTGATAGCCTTTCCAAGTATGCTCATTTCTGCGCCCTTCAACACCCATTTATAGCATCCATGGTGGCTCAAATTTTCATGGATCGGGTCTTCAAGCTTCATGGCATGCCTCACTCTATTGTTTCTGATTGCGACCCAACTTTCACAAGCAATTTTTGGCAAGAAATATTCAAGATACAAGGCACCGAATTGCATCTCAACACAACTTATCATCCAAAGACTGATGGCCAAATGGAAGTTGTCAATAAGTGTTTGGAAACATATTTGAGGTGTTTTTCCTTGGAAAAGAAAAATCAGTGGGCTCAATGGTTACCCCTAGTTGAATGGTGGTACAACACTTCATACCATACTACTACATGCATGAATCCTTTTGAAGTGGTATATGGACAGAAGCCACCTTCAGTTCTCTCATACTTATCGGGTGCCTCAAAGGTCCAGGCAGTTGACCTAATACTTACAACTCAAGAGGCTATTCTCCATACCCTCAAAGAGAATTTGGTCATGGAACAAAATCACATGAAGAAAAAAGCAGATCAAGGTCGCTCTGAACGTCAATTTGCAGAAGGGGATCAAGTGTTTCTTCGACTGCAACCTTACAAGAAAACTTCCCTCAAGGCCGATCATTGTCAGAAGCTAGCGCCAAAATTTTATGGTCATTATACCGTTCTCAAGCATGTGGGACAAGTAGCCTATCAGTTATCTTTTCCCAACCATTCTGAGCTACATCCTGTTTTTCATGTTTCATGCTTAAAGAATGTGATTAGAGCTAAGTTCTAAATTCAAACCAACCTTCCAGAGTTAGATGAAGAAGGATCCATTTGGCTACAACCATAAGCCGTTTTGGACCAGCGTGAGCATCGCTTATGTTAGAGAACCATCAGGGAAGTGTTAGTCCAGTGGAAATATACAACTCCAACATATGCCACTTGGGAACCAACTACCATTCTATAGCAATTTCCTCATCTCAATCCTTGAGGACAAGGTTGTTTTTAAGGGGGAGGATATGTTAGGGTCCTAACCTGCACATAGGTAGAACAATATATTCGAATGTAATAAAGGTCAATATTAATAAGGCCTTTCAATAGAATAGAATAAGGCAGATATAAGAAGACCTAATAGAAGCTTCCGCTTCTAGAAGGTTCTTCCTCTAGATGCTTCTTTTTAGTATAAATAAGAGTCGAGGGCATGAAAACCCTATCTTATATATTATTGTAATAGAGTTATTCTCAACTAGAGGTTTCCCCCTCGAAGAGGCCCGTGAACATTTCTTTTAGATTCAAAGTGTTATTTCTGTTGTTATTCTCATATCGTTTCAGTGTTATTGTGGTGAATGTTCTCATTATATTGCTGTTATTCTACCATTACTAGCATTTTATTCCTGTTCTGCATACATTTTATATTTGGTATATTATAATCCTCGACATATGATAACCATTCTTGTTTAGTTTTCACTCTTGTGTTTTTAGGTGACAAGGTTAAATGATAATGTACAATCAGTAGGGATTATCCTCAATGATTCTCCTTAATTATACCTTACATTATTTGGAATAGGGAATGTATTATTTAAAATATGGAATATGTTTGGTTTATATCCCAACAACCTTTAAAAAGTTTTGTTTGGGTTTATCGGTTACAACCAAGTGTACCATTTATGTAGTTTTTGAAATTCAATAAGTGAGATGTAGCTAATCTAACATGCAAAATGCAAAATGATGTTTAAGATAAGTAACAAAAAAAGTGATGAGTTAAACATAGAATCAAATATTTTATTTAAACCTTTAGAAAATGTTACTTGAGAAAATAAAAACAATAATTTAAATAAATAATTGCATTACACAGAAATCTAGTATTGATACGTTAATTACTGTAATATGCTTAATGATACGTTAATTATTGTAATGTGAGATTAACTAAAAAAACAAGTTACTTATAAATAAGAAAAATTCCCACTGTCAAAGAAAACACTTATAACATTACAAAATTTGGTAAATTAGTAAAAAGAGTTCCATAGACCACACATTTTATAATTTAAGATTGTCTCCAAATAGCTGCACTAGACGTGGCTTCTCATTCATTAACATTTCATAGGAAATTCTACAAAGATGCAGAAACAAAAGACCTTTTACAATCTGAATCCTTATGATCTATTCAAAAGGAATAAAGAGGGGGAACTTATGAGCTTGAAACACCTAGAAAAAATTTCATTTCCACTCCTTGAATGTTGGTTATTTATATCTCTTATTTGTTCTCTTAAGAATATCCGACTTCCTTTGACCATATTGACATCCCACTTGGTTGTTAGCCTTCCCTTTTGAGTTATTCAAACTCTCCTCTATAGGATGAACTCATGTTTGACTTTATGAAGATTCATCTATTTCCCTTCTTCATTTTTTCACAAAAACCACCTATGCCTTAAAATATGAGCTGAATGTTCCCCATGGGAAAATGTATCCTGCTACAAGAATACTCTGTATGATGTGATATGTGATGCTCTGGCTTATCTTTTTCTCATGATTTGTTCGTTTTAAGAAATATAGTCTTTATAACACCCCTACGAGCATGAGAATATTGTGCAACTGTATGGTAAGTACATGGTAACTTTTCTATTATATTTGAATTAATAATATAATTAATAAGGGAATAACCAGTGCAGTTGGGGGTGATAAATCCTTAGGATCACCATGGGGGAAATCAACAAATAAGAAGGGAAATTAGGGATGGTCAAGAAAATATTTTTTTATTATCTATCCATGTGTCTTTATTCCCAATCCTTTATACCTTTTTTCCTATGCACATTATGGGGGGTCACGTATTTCTCATGCAAGTTATTGGGAAAACCCATGGGGAATTCTACCATTCAATTCACTCTCTCATGACAAAACTAAGGGAAAAGTAGGGTGGTATGTTGATGTTGAAATTACACCATGCCAAGGATGATCATAATGACTTAGTTTTGTTTCCATACAAGTATGAAGAACCCATGGATATGTGATGACCTCTTGGCCTGTTATTACTACACCTGCATAATTCTGAAATACATTATGTTGGTATCTCTTCTCTTGGATGCACTCAATACTTCATTCGTGGGCCCAAAATATATCTCTAACATAGTATTGGATTTCTTTTTTAAACCATGGTTTCTCCAAAAAAAATATTCGCCATTCTAAAAATTATTCCCCAAATTATATAGGATAAAGTTATTTTACCTTAAAAATGGCCAAAAGTTTATACAAACTATATAAAATCCTTAAAAATTTGAATATTTTTACAAAAATATCGCCAAACATTTATTGTTGGAATATGAAGGATTATTAAGATTTTCCAAGGTTTCTACATTTTAAAATAAATTTCCATCCTTAAAATCATCCCTGATGTTGTGATTAAGAACTAATTATCGTCACTCCCTTAATCTCTATTTTCCTTCTAAACTAACAATTGTGATTTAATCGTGATATGATCCAACGATTATATCTTTCCTATGCATACAACTGTATTCAGAGTGAGACTCTGATGGGTAAGAGTTAGTACTCTAAATGGCCTCTTCAAACTTCAAACACCAAACAACGTCTATCATTGATCATTCATGATCAACAATCACCAGTGAATCACCCTCCATCATCGATCTGTCATATTGAATGGTAACGATTTAATCTTTTTCATTCTACTTCTATTATCCTGATCTCAATGGTCAACTTCCACGGGTCGTCTCTTGAGTTTTCGATATAAATTACTCTGAATAGATATCAACCATTGATCACTCCTCTATTGTCATGTTAATCAAGTCTATAAGGAATATTATTCAATACCATCTATTGATGTTTTGAAACTTTCCTAATCCTTTGGATGTCGAATGATATAGTATTGAAAAGGAATATTCTCTTCAATGATTTTCTTCAGAGTGTTGGAACAAAATACGAAATATGGACTCCAAAAAACTTACTCCAAAAGATTTTCACCATCGCCTCAGACTCCAAAATCAGGACTATTCCCCACCATTGATCTCGATGTATGCCAATCCAAATATAATCTCAATCATACAAACCTTTAAACACATAAATAAAGTCTTTGTCTGATGAATCAATGATCTTGATTGACTAGGAATTTTATCGGATAATTATTGTTCCTCCTCATCTCACATAGGTATTTGAACTCTATTTCGATCTGCACACAAAGAAAATTTTGATATTTTCTCATCCCGACTTCAAATGATTCAACTAAAAACTCAACCAGTCCATAATTGCATTTTGGCATCTATCTCTTCAATGATCGATGGTTGATTTCAATCAATTTCTCTTATGCGACGGTTTACTCCCACGATTCATTCCAAACTTGCATAAACACTCTACAGAATCTAATTTGGGCCTCAAGTATTCAACATAGGGACATTAATATAAAAAGGGACACCCAATCTCTTACTAACACAAATATTCCATAATACTTAGTATTCTATTAATGTACATTCATTCTTCTAACCTGATTTAAATTTATGTGGCCTCTTCCTGGCCTTAGGCCACACTTGGCCTCTTATACAGACCTCTAATCCTCTTCTCCCTGTCTAAATCGTACCACCGTCTTTTTGTAGGCTTACAACATTTAAACAAAAAGGTTATGAACTAGAATTTGTTCAGATCCACAAAATCCTCCTTAACAATCTCTCACAACTCTCGAGATCTTCTCAATAAGGAAGATTCGATTACATATTAATCAATCTCAACTCAATAACCTCTATCCTATGCAATTCTACTAGAACTCAATAAAACATAGGAAGTTACAATATTTCAAGATTAGGGAAACCACTCCCATAAAAAATCATAATACCCCTTAGGCCCAATCAACAAGGTTATATTAGGAGGAAAAATGCCCCTCCATCAGACTCCTAGGGTTAAAATTTTCATGATCTCCTAATCATGAGTATTTATTTGTGTAAGTCCTCTTGGATCCCAAACCTTATGTTGTTATCCACTTGCCTTCCTGTCTTGCTTCTTTTTTGTTGTTGTTTGCAACTTTCCAGGATCCCATATCTTACTTTGTTTCTTTCCAATCACCCTATTAATGTAGTCTCTCTTAGCCAACTGCAACTTGTGATTGAACAAACAATTATCTTGAAAAGCTAACAACTAACAAATATTATTCTCCTCTCGATGCCTCAAATTCTTATTTCATATTAGGTACTCTGGAATACTTTGTGTCTGCAACTATTATACGGTCTTCATCAATCCTTGGATTGACCAACTAGTTCTCCAACAGTCTTAGTTATTCATCATAACCTGTCAACATTGAATCTGAATGCTACTTTTCAACTTATTCATTCTCTTTGTGGTTGTATTCATAATCTTCATACACACACTAATGATCAATTTTAAATTCATATGACTCCTGGGCCTCATCTTGCATCATCTCCTTGTGTTAGTCTAATCACCCCATCAAAATTTCATCCTCAACATCTACTTCGTCATTTACAACTTGTGTATAATATTCATTAGGAATATTGTCATGAGATGATAATATCTCATCTTTCCTCATAAAAAAATTATGATTATGTTATGCTTCCATGTCTTCAAAAAACATATCTTCACCTTCATTAGACTTTGTGACAATTCTAGATGACTTTCTAGCTTCATCCTTTGCAAAACATGTAAACACACACAAATCATTAGTTTTAAATATATAAGACCCCATGGTATCAACTGATTCTTCTGACATCATCCTCTCATGCTGATATAAACTTTCCTGATAGTTCATGAGACTCTCAACAAGTCTCACATCCACATATCTACCATCATCCTCTTCGAGGAGTAGTCCTTTCTATGGTTCACGAAAGTCACATTTCTCTTATGCCATTATCCTCTATCCAAAATCAGCTGCTACGAGTTTCTCTTCCACCATCCAAGCACTCAACATTTGCTTCAAACTTCGTCTAGTCTTCCTTTCATACAATTTCTCAATATGCCACTTGACCTTCTTATTCATTCCAACTCCATATTTGGTCTTATTCGATCTCCTATAGAAACTCCATAATTATGTTGAGTTTCTCCTTTATGTCAACAAACTCTCTGTCAAACTCTTCTTGATTCATCTTCTTTCTACCAACTTATTTGGAATCCTCTTTCCTCTAGCTGTGGATTCTCTATGAACCTCTATCATGACTATCAGTAGTCATCTCCATTTACTCTCCTCGTGAACTTCTCATAGTCCAATGTGAGTTGCATCAAGCCTCTGTAGCAAGTCCCCTCTACCTTCCATTCAATACCTCACCAAGATTTCTCTTAAGCTTGACCTCTTGGTATCACTAGTTCTCTCCATAAGAACCTTTTGAGCAATCCTCTACTCTTCTCTAGATTCTTCACCTACTCACTTTCCCCTTAAGAAATTCTATTGTTCTCCTCACTTCCAATCCTCAATTTAAAGTGTTACAACACCCTTTGCTGCAAGGTTCTTTTTCCACAAGATTCTCCTTCACTTGAGATAGTTTATTGCTCTTTATTCCTCTGTCATAGCTCTACTGGCTAACAATGGATTCTACCATTCCTTACCCTTCTTCTGCTACCTACAATCATAATTTTCTTAACCATAATTAATCATAAAATATTAAACCAATACCTGTAAGATATTTCTTGAGATCTTCTCTCCTCAACATCTCTGTCTAATTATGCTTCATTGGTTGGAATGCCTTAGACTGCAGTAATTCACTTAAATAAATTATATATCCAATTTCGTTTTCTGCATGTCTTCACAATATATACATTCTTCCTTCTATTGAAATTTCTCTTGCTTTGTGTCTTCTATATAGTGTCACTGATATTCACAACTTCCTTCTGCAATTTTGAATTTACAGATTTCCCCTTTCTATTTCAAAGAAAAACTGCACTCTAATGCCAAAAATGAACTTCATTTATTTAAGGTATTCCATATGAAATAAAATACACAGGAAAAATTAAATTTCCTTCTTTGATACCAAAAATGATGAACTCCTGACCTATTATTCCCATAGGTGCAAAATTATGAAATAAATTTTGTTGGCAACTTTTCTCTTGGCTACACTCAAATACTTCATTTGCGGGCCCAAAATCCACCTCTAACAAAGTATCATATTTCTATGTTAAACCATCATTTCAATAGCGCTCATAACTAAGCGCTAAATTTCCTCAGGACCATATGTTGTGACTAGGCACTAAACATCGTCACTCCCTTAATCTCTATTCTCCTTCTAAAAAAATGTTTTTGATTCAATCGTGATCTGATCCAATGATTAGATCTTTCCTATGCATACAACTATATTCAGAGTGAGCCTCTGATGGGTTAGAGTTGGTACTCCAAATGGCCTCTTAGGAATCTGAAAACCAAACAACCTCTATCGTTGATCATTCATGATCGACATTCACCAATGAATTTCCCTCCATCGTTGATATGCCATAATCAATGGTCACGATTTAATCTTTCTCATTCTACTACCTCTTTCCTCATCTCTATGGTCAACTTCCATGTATTGTCTCCTGAGTTTCCGATCTAACTTACTTCAAATATATCTTAGTTTCTGATCACTCCTCTATCATCATGTCAATCAAGGATACGAGGAATATTCTTCGATAACCTCTATTGATTATGTGAAACTTTCCCAATCCTCTAGACATCAAATGATACAATATCAAAAAGGAATATTCCCTTCGATGCTCTTTCTTCGAAGTATTGGAACAAACTCTGAAAGATGGACTCTGAAACACTTAATCTAAAATATTTTCACTATGGCCTTGGACTCATAACTCAATACTGTTTCACACCGTTGATCTTGATGTACACCACTCCAGATATAATCTCAACCATACAAACCTTTAAACACACAAAAAAAGTCTTGGTATGATAAATCAATGATCTCGATTGACTAGGAATTTGATTAGATGGTTGTTTTTCCTCCTCATCTCACATAGGGATTTAAACTCTATCTCGATCCAGACACAAAGCATAATTTGATTTGTTCTCATCCCGACTTCAAACAATGCAACTATGAACTCAATAGGTTCATAATCATATTTGGGAATATATCTCTTCGATGACTGATGGTATATTTAGATCAATTTCTCTTATGCGAGGGTTTGCTCCCATGATTCAATCCAAACCTGTGTAAACACTCTACAAAATCTAATTTAGGTCTCAAGTATTCAACATAGGGACATCAATATAACATAAGGCACCCAGTCTCGTACTAACACAAAGAGCCCATAAAACGTAGTATTCTATTAATGAATTACTGTACACAAATTAAATAAGACATTCATTCTTCTGGCCTGATTTACATTTAATTGGCCTCTTTCTAGACTTAGGCCACACTTGGCCTCTTACACACACGTCCAATCCTCTTCTTCTCTCTATCTTCTTTTTCCCATAGGTTTACAACATTTTAAAAAAAGGGGCTTGAACTATAAATCGTTCAGATACACAAAATCCTCCTCAACAATCTCTCACAACTCTCAAGATCTTATCAATAAGGAATATTCAATTACATATTAATCAATATCAACTCAACAACCTCTATCCTATGCAATTCTTATAGAAATCAACAAAAAATAGGAAATTGAAATATTTCAAGCTTAGGGAACCCACTCTCATGGAAAATAAAAATACCCCTTAGGGCTAATCAACAAGGTTATCTTAGGAGGAAAAATTCTCCTGCATCAATATGTATAAGGGTAACTATTATAGTTTATATTCCCTAGTCCCCAACATTAGATATTTCCTAGCTAGTTTGTGTGAGAGAACTACAGGAAATATATAAGTGATCACCAGAGAAGTCATTAGTTCAACACACCAAATAACATACTCTCAAAATTAACAATATCCATTTAGAAAATTCAAAAAATATGGAAAGTGGGTTCCTAAATTTTAGCACGGGCTACCAAATATATGTTTGTGCTATTATTTCACGACAACATGTGATAATAAACACAAATCTATGCTATTAGTGAGATCAACATGAATATCATCATAAAGACCCACACTCATCCAAAAACTAACACATTGATGAGCCTGCTAGGATATCACAGACCCACAACTTAGGTGTACTTTAGGAGTCCAACTAACCAATCTTATGAATATATTTGGGACCACTAAAACATTAGGGGATTCATATGTATGGAGGATCCCATTTCACATTCAGAACTAGGTAGAGAAAATATTGAAAGGAACCTATAAGGGATGCCTTGGGTATGCACAAAGGGAATACATTCATTGTAGTGTTATGTTTTTAGTTTCAATCTCAAGAGTCCATAATTCTCCCAAGTTCATCCAAGCATACATAACCAAGCTTTGTTTGGTTTGGAAAACTTATCACCCTTTGAGATTTTGGGTACAATACTTCAATCCATTTTAATTTTGTAAGAGAAGGAAGAAGGTTCTCAGTGGGAACAATAACGACCCTCCTAAGGAGGAAGAGGGGAGCTCATTAACTCTCTGATTTTTCTACGGTGTTATCAACACAACCTTACCATTGGTAACCATTCTCATTTGTTTTAATTTTTAGTTTTCATGTGTTGTTATTCATGGACCTATGGCATAGCACGTGTGTTCATGGGATATTAAATACTACCTCTAATTTCACTAGATATTGATAAATGGCTCCCAAAAAACTTTTGTTTAACCCCCCCTCCCAATACATGTTTCCAATATTTGAAACACCTATTTTTACTAGATATCCCATGTTTTTACCAAATACCCCGTTTTATACCACTTAGTACCTATAAACCCTCCCATACCCCACATCCCCCCCAAATACCTACAATATATTGAATCTATTTTTCACAAATTTAAAACCCCCCTTTATGAATGAATGTGATAATATATTGATCAACAAGGTGAAGCCCCCGTGAAGACTTATTACATCGTAATTATTATGCTTCCCATCTTTAACATTTTCAAGATCTTTCTCTCTCTCTCTCTCTCTCTCTCTCTC
>JZKD02S0000002.1:1560928-1583562 GCA_000966675.3 Picea glauca
TATATATATATATATATATATAATTGTACTAACAAACATTATAGTCAAATTAGACAGTAAAAAGAGATACAAAAGTTTACAGAATAGTCAAAGTCAATTGTTCAAAATAGAGACTTGAGAGGTACATAAATTTATGAGATACAATATTCCCCATTCCATCCTATTGCATTTTGTATGTATATTTCCTAACAAATTATTTAAGTATAAGTATACTATGACAAAACATATGTTATCTATAAAAGATAATAGGAACTAGTGATCATGTCCTATATGGGCTTTCATTTTTCCTCAATACCTCAAATGTTGTTCTTTGTTTTCGATAGATTGTTCATCCTCTCATGTAGTTGTATCTTTAAATTCCACTCCTCCATCTTCCATATTTCACATGTGAGAGTGATGAGATTCTTGAGTCTTTGACATTTCTAGATAGGAGTCACTACCATTGAATCTTGAGTAGAATTTGAAGGGCCTCCAAGGAGGGAGGATTTATATAGAGAAAGACATAGAAGCGAGGTTATTTCCTTTATCTAATATTGGATATAAATGACCTACAATGAAAGTTTCAACTACTTCCTTTGTTGGAGGATGATAAAATTATCAAAAACTTACCGACATTCTTTAATTTTAGTGATGTGTCGGGATCAATCCATCACACACAAATATCTAATATTATTATTTTAGTTTGTTTGTTCCTCAAAATTAGTCTTCCACCAGTCTCAATGATCTAAAATATTTATATATATGCATTGGGTATCATCCATCTCCCTTGCATGACATTTAATCCCTCCTTTGGCATCACTCAAGTCACATAAAAAACAACAATGGTTATTACAAATGTAGTGTGTCATCACTACCCTCTCCAAATTTAGAAAAATGCCTTATATTTGATTTCCAAGTGTAACAAAAAAAGGGATCTATGGTCCAAGGGAATATAATGATGTTGAACTAGAGGTAGGGTTCACCCCTTTACCTTCTTTGGGAAACTAGAGGCCACTGCTCCACAACTAAAAAAAAAAAAAAATCCAAAACCAAAAAAACAAACCATGCTATATTGATCTACAAACTTCCATGGATATTCCACTGGAAGAATTTGTCACAACATATATGATAAATAAAACCAAACTCTACACTATGAAGGTTAAATTCCTTTATATTCTATAATATTTAGTTACTAATTTTCTACTTATGAATGAAATAGATAAAATGTGGAAAATGGAGAACAGTAAAATACAATCACACACCATCCACAAAATAACAAAAAGATTTTCTCTAGGAAACCATTACAAGAAAAAACCTAGCTAGAAGGTGAGGTTTCTTTTCTCTCTTTTCTAGGTATGGAAATAATGCAAGTACAAAAAAGAAGGCACTCTCTATGGAGTTACCTAAGACTTGTGGCCTATTAGGCTGCTAAAAAACATTAACCCCATTTGTTATGCTCTATAATTTCCCTCTTTCAGTTGTTCTGCTATGTTAAGGAACAAAATACAATAACACATAATGTAATCCCTTTTCCTCCTAGTGTCCCGATATTTAACGTAGACCGATAGCCATATAGGGGTAGGGTTTTGAATTCCTCAACCCTTAATTGCAATAAGGTTTAGGACCTTCTAGAATATTGTTGAAATTCCTCACGTGTCTAGCCCTATATGCATGAGTAACGGGGGTCGATGTGGCATCCTCTTGTACCATGGTGGTTAGTACGATAGGTCAACTTACAGGAGGCATACATTTTTCATACAAACTCTGATTGATGTGCTTTTGCACCATTGGAAATGTATCGATGTGTATAATAGAATCACGAGGTATGATCTATGTGGGGAAAGTTTTAACCCAAAAAAATGTTATTTGATGCCTCAAAATGGCTCTAGAAGGTTTTAAACCCTAATTTCCAAACTTAGACTTACCATTAAAATGAACCTGTAAGTTTATTCCTCCAATTTTTTTCCACTCTGAAAGCATCACCATAGAAGAAAAATAATATAATGATCCAATTCATATCATAACTCCGCATTTAGGGAGGCTTTTGGTCCCCAAAATCTTTATTAAATAAGGTGAGGAAAATTTTCCTCTACCTTCTCCCTGGAGTACCACTTTGATTTTCCAATAATTTGTCCTTTCAACCCAACCTGCCAAAGGTCATGCTACCCATGTCTTGTAGTTCTAGATCGCTTTTGAAAAACTATGTCCTCTTCCAAATTTGGTTGAGCATCTGGTGCTAAATCCTCCATGGAAGGTAGGACCTTCTCCTCCTCTTGATCCAACATGGAGGTCTCATAGATTTTGATATTCTACACATTCACTATTGAGTAAATGCGTAGGTATGGGGGTAGACTGAGTCTATAGGTGTTATCTTCCACCTTTTCCAATACCTCAAAAGGACCATATCATAGAGCCTTGATCTTCTTATCAAGACCTTGTAGTCTTTCCTTATTCAGTTGTAACCATACTATGTCTCCCACTCTAAATGTTCTCTCTGTTATGGGATGGTCATGTCTAGCCTTGTACTTTTCCTGTGACTTATTTAGTGTCTCCTATACTTGCAAATGGATCTTCTTGATCTTCTTGACATTTTTTTCTACTTTTAATGCATCTCCTATGAGGTCCTCCCTCACTCCTCCTTGATGTCCATATACAACATCTAAGGGTGAAGGTGGAAAATATCCAAAGAAAGTTTCAAAAGGTGACCTACCAATAGAAGTGTGGAGTGCGTTGTTATAAGAGTGTAGTATACATACCATATTTTCATCCCAGATCTTTAGATTCTTTTGATTGTAACCCATCAAAAGCTGCACCAAAGTCTTGTTGACTACTTCTATATTCCCATCTACCTATGGATGGAATGTTGTAGACATTTTGAGTTTAGAATCCATATTCTCCCACAATGTAGTCCAGAAGGCACTAAGAAATGTGGTTATGTGGTGCACATTTTGTTAAACCTATCAACTACCATAGATAGATAGTCATGTCCCTCCTTGGTTATTGGTAAAATTCCCATGAAATACATGGAAATACTTTCCCAAGTTCGAATGGGTACAGGTAAGGGATGGTATATACCTTGCTTCCTATTACTGGGCTTCACGATACAACAAAGTATACATCCTCTAATGTAGCGTGCTACATATTCTTGCATTATGGGGCAATAAAAATACCTCTATAAGTTGGAAACTATATTCCCAAGGCCAAAATGTCCTACAATCTTGGAGGTGCAATCGTTCACCTTTAAGAACACAAATATTGTAGAGTAAACCATTTTTGAAATTTTAATTAGCCTTGTTGTCACCTTATTCTATATGAATTTGGCCCTTTAGCTGATATAACACCTCCTTGAAGCCCTCTTCTTCTATGTATGCCTCTTTGTATGCAACATGGGTAAAAGGATCCATGTGCATCAAAGTTCCCAAAGATGTAGTATTGGATGTAGGTGGTCATGAAAGCATGTCTGCAAACTTGTTTTTTCTACCCTTTTTATACTTTTTGACCAAATGGAACTACTATAAGAACCACATCTATTTGTAGTTCCTAGTTTATTGTAACCTACTCTGGGCCTGCAAACACTGGAACAAATGGTGATCTGTGTGGATGATGGTCTCTTTTCCCATCATATAGTGCTTCCACTTTTTCACAGACTGTACCAAGGCATAGAGCTCCTTGTCATATGTAGGGTAGTTGAGGATCACCACATGAAATACTTTAGAATGATAGTAGAATAGCCTTCCTCTCTGCATCAAGAATACTCCCATGGCATACCCACTTGCATTTGTCTCCACTTCAAAGGGATTCTACAATTTTGGTAGAGTGATCATTAATTCTTGACTAATCTTTTTTTTCAGCTCATGAAAGGCCTTTTGTTGATTCTTTCCCCACTAGAAACTCTTACTGCCCACCATTATTGCATGGAGTGGTGCAACAACTATTGAAAATGATTCTATGAACTTATACAAGTATTGTCTTTCCCCAAAAAAGATCCTAACTTTTGTGTAATTTGTAGGAACTATCCATTTCATGGTGGAATACATATTGGCAGGATCTATCTTGAGCTCGCCTCCACTAATCACATACCCTAGATACACCAAATACTATTGAGAAAACATACATTTATTGAGTTTGGCTAGCATCTGATGCTTCTTCAGGGTCTCTAACACTTGCATAAGATGTGATATGTGCTACTCTCAGATAGCACTATAAACCAATATATCATCCAAATAGACAATACAAAATGAATCTAGATAAGGGCATAAAACATCATTCATTAGTCTCATAAATGTAGTTGGTGTGTTGCATAAACTGAATGGCTAACCAACCACTCATACGAACCTTGACTTATCTTGAAGGAAGTGTTATGGGTATCTTCTTCTTTGAATCATACCTAGTGATATTTTGATTTCAAAATGATCTTAGTGAAGTACTTGGCATGCTACAACTAGTCGAACATATCATCGATCCTAGGTAGAGGGTACCAATTTTTCATTATAATCTTGTTCAATGCCCTGTAATCAATACACATTATCCAAATCCCATAATTCTTGGGAAATATTATGATGGATGAACCACAAGGTGAGGTACTTGGTTGAATCACACCATGATTACATAATTTATGTTCATGCATAATTCTCTCCTGGCTCCACTATTGATTAGTTAGTTAACTGATAACCGCATGTCCAGTTAACTAGGTCTAGATGGAAGTTCACTCTAGAATCTATCCATGAGTGTCTATATCTCTCTAGATCACTACTATGGTGATTTTTTTTTATCATGTAGAGTATATCATGTGTATTTTTACCATTACTCATTTAGTTAATATAATTCTTTCATTATACTCTCTTCTCTTCTCTCTCACAATCTTTGTGTGTTCATTTTCTACTAGCTAGGTTCGTTTTGAAAACTTCACATGGTATCAGAGCCTTGATTTCTAGGAGAAATCACATAATCATTTCTATTTTCAAGTACATGAAGAATATGCAATTAGAGAAGATGGATTACTCATAGACAATACTTCTAATGCCTCATAACTACTTCAAGTGGAAGTTGAAAATTTTGCATCAACTAAGATTCAGAGGCTTGTACTATATTACTATGGCTACAAAGGTTGATAAAAAATTTCTGTTGAGAAGAATTGGTATCTCACCCACATATATGAGGCCTATGGCCTCCTCTACGTGTCTATGTCCCCTGAGCTATTTTTTCACATTGAAGTTTATACCACACTAGATGATATTTGGAGAAATTTGGAGGATCTCTTTGGCAAACATGATGAAATGAGAGGCCATGTGCTCGAGATTGAGATAAATTCCTTAGATATGAGGAATTTTGATAACATCCAGGACTTATTTATAAAGTTCAAGTCCCTCCTCCTTCATCTAAAGGGATGTGGAATATGAAAATCCACTCTACACAGTGAGTTAATCCTTTCTATCTTGGAAAACAATGGTCCATATTATGTTGTGTTCGTCTCGTCTTTCCATACAAATAGATTCACTTCAAGACCAACCTATAAAATTCCAACATTAGGTGAGTTTATTGAATCCATCACACATGAGCAAGACAATCTTATCAAGATGGGGATACTCAAGGGATCCAATGCACATGCACTTGTTGTGCATGAGATACACAATGCATGCAATATAAATAAAAAGAAAAAAAGGAAATGGAAAGGTGCATGTATATCCAAATAAGCAAGGGTACTCCAGACCCTTCTATGATTCCTTGGGACCCAAAGGTGGAAAAGGAAAGAAAGGTAATACCAAATGCGGTTACTGCAAAAAACAATTATCATCCCGAGTCTGCATGCATGAAGAAGCATATTGATAATATGGTATAGATTCTTCAGAAGAACAACCTTGGGATTCACATTCCCAAAGATTCCAAGAAGAAGCCAAAATATCAAACCAAACAAGGTAGCTCTTATGAACTGATTTCCATCAATTCTTCTCCTAATGCATGGATCTTAGATTCAGGCACATCCCACCATATGGTAGTAACAAAGAATGTTTTATCTTTTATTTCTACATGCACATTTCCTCTCATCCTCATGGGAGATAATACCCTAGTTGAGGTCATTGTCCAAAGGAGAGTAGAACTCCCACATAGAGGTTTTGAGAATATCTATCATGTTCCAAAAATATTCATGAATCTACTCTCTATTTATTAAATAATGCATTTTGGTACAGGAAAAAGGGTGGAATTCACACCCGATTTTGTAACCATATATGATATTCTTGTTAACTCCACTATTTCTATTGGTGAGGTAAAACACCTATGTAGTTTGTATACTTTCATTAAGTTCATTGATAAATATGATTCTAATTTACTATTGACACATGATAATGATACTAGTATATTATGGCACGAGATATTTGGCCATCTAAAATTCAAATACATGCAACAACTATGAAAATAGGAAATGGTTAGAGACTTGCCCAAATTTCATTTTTCCAAAAGAGTTTATCAAGGATGCGTTCTTGGAAAAAATCCCTATGAGAAGTTTGAGAAAGGGAAGGCCTGGAGGGCATCCTCTCCTTTGGATCTCATCCACGGTGATTTGGTGGGACACTTTCCTCATCCATCCACCAACAAAGAAATGTACGTGATTACATTTATTGGTGATTTCTCATGATACACTTGGGTGTATTTTCTCAGGTATAAGTCTGAGGTTATTGAGCATCTCAAAGACTTCAAAGCACAAGTAGAGACTCAGTCTGGGAGAAATATCAAAATAATCTTCATAGAAAATTGGGGGAATATGTGAACCGATATTTCCATCATCTTTGTCCATAGGAAGGAATACGACTGCAACACATAGTACATTACACTTTGTAACATAATGGAGTAGCTAAGAGGAAGAATAGATCCCTCAAGGTGATGGCCACCTTCATGGTTCATGCAATATCTCTACTTCCCAAAATTTGGGACAAGGAACTTAACTGTGCCAACCACATTCCCTCATAGATCTTTCAAGGATCGAACTTCCTTTGAGGTATGGAGTGGAAAGAAATCAGAATTCACCCAATTACAAATATTTTGATCACATGCATGGGCCCATTTACCCTTTGAAAAGAGGAAATAATTAGATTCACAGAGTACTACATGCATATTTGTGGGATATCCAGATGGTGTGAAGGGTTACAAGTTGCGTGATCCCTCTACTGACAGGATCATCATTGAGTGCAGTGTTCAGTTTAAGGAAACTCCCTTGCATGCATTGTTAGAGCCACATGTAGATACCTTTGTACCACTTCCTACACTAGACATCAATGATGATGAGTCCACTCACTCAAATTATGTTTCATATTTGAGCTTCAATATGATTAGGAAGATGATGAGCATGCTGATGATTATCATGCAGATGTTGAGCCATCATAGATTCCCAATTGGGAACACACAACCCTATAGGAAGTAGGAGACCTTGTGGGAGATCCAACAGATGGAAAGAGTACTATGTCTCATTTTGAGGATCCTCCTCATGCACAAAAAACTATTGAACCAGTGATTCCCATGCATTATTATACGGTTCTAGCTTCACACCCACAAAGTTATGCAGAGGTTGCAAGGAATCCATTTTGGGAAGTTTCTATGAAGAAGGAGAAGAACCAAACTTAGGATCTATCTCCACATTCTTTAGAGAGGAATATTTTCATATGCATATGGGTCTACAGGACAAAGAAGCCAACAAACGAAAAAGTGAGAAGGTATAGGGAAATAATGGTTTCCAAAGGTTTTCAATAGATCCATGAGATAGACTATGATGAGACATTTTCTCCCATAGAAAATATAGACTCCGTATGATTGACCCTTTCCATTATAGAAACAAGGGGGTGGGAAGTTAACCAGATGGATGTGAAGAATACTTTTCTTCACGAGGATCTCTCAAATTAAATTTACATGGAGAAACCACAAGGGTTCATTTATAATTCATCCTTAGTATTTTTATTGAAGAAGTCCCTTTATGGCCTCAAGTAGGAACCCAGGGCACAATATGAAAATATGGATGCCTACTTTATCTCTCAACATGTTTTTAGATGAAAATCAAATCCAAATGTCTACATCCTGAGGACCTCAGACTCTTTACCAATCTTATTTCTCTATTTTGATGACCTCATGATCATAAGAAGTTTGGCCTTAGCAATTGTTGCAGTCAAATACATTATGCACGATAGGTTCTCTATGTTGGACATGGGTCCATTTTACTATTTCCTTGGTCTCGATATCAATTAGGATGCTTCATGAATCAAGCTATCTCAGACTAAGTATGCCAAGGATATCTTGGTTAGATACAACATGATCGACTACAAGTCGACATCCACACCCTTTATGTCTGGGGTTCATCTTGAGGATGGCATGGATATACCATTGGTGGAAAGAACCTTGTATCGACATCTTGTGGGGATCCTTATCTATCTCATCCACACTAGAACAAATCTCTATTATGTAGTAGGGGAAGTTTTTGGGTACAAGTAAGAGCCGCATGAGCTACACTAGAAGGTTTCCAAGCGCATCCTTAGATATGTTAAGGGCACCATAGGTTATGGGATCCACTATGCAACATGTTGTACATTGGATATCATGGGCTTCACCAATTTTTATTGGGTTGGAAATAGCATAGATTGCAAGTCCACATCTGGGTAAATGCTTAGTTTGGGTTTTGGTCCCATCTGTTGATCAATTAAAAAGTAGTCAATTATTTATCTATCATCAACAGAGGATGAGTACGTAGGAGCGGCCAATGTCATTATTTAGGAATTTTGGCTTCAAAACTTCCTCACCAAGCTTGGAATCCAATTTAATCGTTCGACTTCCATTTGGTGTGAAAATCAAAGTGATTTCAATTTTTTCAGAGATCTGGTGCAATGAAAGTGGACCAACCACATTGAGATCCATATGAATTAAATTAGATAAATGGTAAATGACAGGATCAATGATTTGCAGTACTATCCATCCACTAAAATTACTACATACATCTTCACCAATACATTTACTGAGCATAAGTTCCACCTTCTATGTGATTGTCTTGGAGTGAAGGACACAATTACCGAGTAACTGTATTTCTTCCTTCTTTTTTATGCATTTTACTTTGGGGGGGGGGGGCACAAGGTTTTACCCTTTTCTTTTATTTTCATTTTTTCTTTCTTATATTCTTTAACCAATGGGTCCTTAACAAAACCTTCGTTATTAAGACCCATTCATATTGTACACCCTTGTAGTGTTTAGGGGGGTGTTGGCGATATTACACATTCACTTAGTATTTATTTTCCTAGGTTGACTAGTCTATGTTGAGGGTGCCCCTGACTAGAGATATTCTCTCCTAGGTGAGAATATTCTCCTCTATATGAGGGCATCACATCCTCTTCAGTCTTGATTCAGTTACATCAGAGTTAAAATAGTGAAGTGTATTCTTACATGGAAACCTCGATATTATCACCAAATGTTGGATGCATATCTCAGTATAATCACCATGAGTGGGCACTTACCTTCACTAGTACATTTGGGTCAATTTTCGATGGTGCATTTGATGCAATTGACACTTTATATTTTCGGGAGAATGAAAAAAAACGAACCCCCTCAAACATCATTTCACATGACGTCGTTTTTCCAACTCCATAGATATCATCTCTATTGCAACATTTGATGCAGACATGTGTCATCTCAGATTTGACATTCCAAACCCCATATATCTGTCACTACAATGACATCACAAAATTCAGAATTCCAATGTCTCATTTTGTCGGTCTCCACTACATGTTTGCATTGGGAACGATGTCTCCAGATGTCGTAAGACTGACGTAGGCAATGGTGGAAATAGCAAAAGTAAAAGGTATCATCTCTGACGTGGTTGCTATAGGAGCAACACTACAAGATGTCGTAAGACCGATGTAAGTAGTGGTGCCAATAGCGATGGTAAGACTCCAAGACGTCGTAAGACTGATGTAAGAAGTGGTGGCAATAATGATGGTAAGAGGTATTAGCTCCAACATGGTTTCTATGGGAGAGACACTCCAAGATGTCGCAATAGCGAATATATTGCATGTATTTAAAAAAAATGTCAATTCCATGAAGTAAGCACATCATGGTTCATCAATCTGACATCTTATTAGAATTGAAGAATAGAAGGGACTGAGTCTAGAACTGGTCAGAGATGAATGAAATCTCGTGCAAGCAGGTACATGATACCGTTGTAATGGTATCCAAAGGTTGCTACCCTTAAGAGGGTAAAAATTAGAAAGGTGAAACTTAAGGCATTTTATCACACCACAAACTTGGATAGCTTTGGAATCAATCTCAATAAACATTCTTGTAAGGTCTTGTGATCTTCAATCTTGATTGATTCATGACCTTTAAAGACATCACATTGGTATAAGCCCCACAATCAATAATACAATTACGAAGTTATAGATCATTTACTACCAAAGTGATGGAAAAAGGTGCATGTTCCTCCTTACTTTGGTCATAATGCATGGCTTGTAACAGTACAAAAGGATCCTTAGACTCATCTTGGATTCTTAAGAACTTCTTCACTTTATCCCTTAAAGAAGGAATCTTCATTATCTCAGTGAGAGGGACAGGTACATTAACCTTTGCTAAGATACTAGCCATATCAATATTCAAATCTATATCATCGGTCTTAGACAAGGTTGGTTGAGGAGGAGGACTAATGTAATATACCGGATATAAAATGTATGTAGAAATGAAATAAAATGCTAGTAATGGCAGAATACAACAATATAACCAGAACATTCACCACAATAACACTGGAACGATATAAGAATAACAACAGAAATAACACTTTGAATTTGAAAGAAATGTTCACGGGCCTCTTCGAGGGGGAAACCTCCAGTTGAGAAAAGCTCTATTACAATAATATCTAAGCTAGGGTTTTCATACCCTCAACTCCTATTTATACTAAAAATACGCATCTAGAGGAAGATCCTTCTAGAAGCGGAAGCTTCTATTAGGTCGTATTACATCTTCCTTATTCTATTTTATTGAAAGACCTTATTAATATTGACCTTTATTACATACGAATATATTGTTCTACCTATGTGTGGGTTAGGACCCTAACATGTCTACCCCCTTAAAAACAACCATGTCCTCAAGGCTTGAGTTGAGGAAATTGCTGTAGAATGGTAGTTGGTTCCAAGTGGTGTATGCTGGAGTTATATATTTCCACTGTACTAGCACTTCCTTAATGGTTCTCTGACGTAGGCGATGCTCATGCTAGTCCAAACCTGCTTCTAGTTGTAGCCAAATGTTCCTTCTTCAGCTAAATCTGGAAGGTTGGTTTGGATTTGGCACTTAGCTCCAATCACCTTCTTTAAGCATTAAACATGAAAAATAGGATGTAGCTTTGAATTGTTGGGCAAAGATAACTGATAGGTGACTTGTCCCACAATCTTGAGTATGGTATAAGGACCATAAAATTTGGGCGCTAGCTTCTGACAATGCTCAGCCTTGAGGCAAGTTTTCTTGTAAGGTTGCAGTCGAAGAAACACCTAATCCCCTTCTACAAATTAACATTCAGAGCAACCTTGATGTAATGTCTCCAAGGCCGAGCCCAGTTGGCCACAGGGACCAAGAGGAAGGTCACTGAATTGTTTAAGTCTTGTTTAGTGGACATGAAAGGAATGAGCACTAAGGCTGAATTTAACATTTTTCCTTTAGGCTCATACGATTTCTTAATTGGGATGGATTGGTTGGACCAACACCATGCCCTTCTAGATTTCTGTAACAAGAGGTTTACCTGCTTGAACGAAGAGGGAAATCCAGTAACAGTACAAGGTATTCCTAGAGCCGTGGCTGTTAGGGAAATCTCAACCATGCAGTTGAAGAAATGTTACTGGAAAGGCTGTCAATTATATGCAGCTCGGGTAGAAGAAGCATCCCGAGATCTAGTCTTGAATCTGGAAGATCACAAGGTACTCAAAGAGTTCAAGGATGTATTTTAGGAGGTACCTAAACTACCTTCGAAGAGGGACATCGATTTTTCTATAAATTTGATGCCTGGAGCAACTCCAGTTTCAAAGGATCCTTATAGAATGAGTACACCAGAGATAAAAGAGTTGCAATTGCAGATCGAAGAGCTACTAAAGAAGGGATACATTCACCCCAGTGTGTCACCTTTGGGAGCCCCATTCCTATTCGTGAAGAAGAAAGATGGGACGTTGAGACTGTGCATTGATTTCCGACAGTTGAATAAGGTCACTGTCAAGAACAAGTATCCTCTGCCAAGGATTGATGATCTTTTTGATTAGTTGAAGGATGCAAAAATATTTTCAAAAATAGATCTCAGATTTGGATATCACCAAGTGAGAATAAATGATGAGGATATTAGCAAGAACTCCCTTAGAACAAGGTACGGTCATTATGAATTCACAGTGGTGCCATTTTCACTGACAAATGCACCTGTTGTTTTCATGTGCTTAATGAATGGAGTGTTCAGAGATTATTTGGACAAGTTTTTCATAGTCTTCCTGGATGATATATTGGTGTATTACAAGACAGAGGAAGAACATGAACAACACCTGAGAATGGTGCTGGAGGTATTGAGAGAACACCAGTTGTACGCAAAATTGAGCAAGTGCTCATTTTACCAAAGGAAAATTCATTACTTGGGGCACATTATATCAAAGGAAGGGATCGTTGTGGATCCTGAAAAGGTTGAGGCCATTCGAGAATGGTCAGCGCTGAGGAATGTGGTGGAAGTTAGATCTTTTATGGGTTTGGCAGGCTACTACAGAAGGTTTATAGCCAGTTTCTCAAAGATAGCTCACCCTATCACTTCCTTTCAAAGGAAGGAGAAGAAGTTCTAGTGGACTGAAGAATGTGAGAGCAGCTTCCAGCGATTGAAGAAGCTACTAACCAGTGCTCCAATTCTGAAGATTGCAGATCCAAATAAGGATTACGTGAAGATTGCAGATCCAAATAAGGATTACGTAGTGTGCATAGATGCATGCAAGGAGGGGCTGGTAGGAGTTCTCAGCCAAGAGGGATTTGTAATTTGTTATGAGTCCCAAAAGATGAAAGAGAATGAAAGGAATTATTCCACTCATGATTTATAGCTAGCAGCAATCGTCCACACCTTGGGGAAATGGACACATTACCTCATGGGAAGGAGATTCAAATTAAGAACAGACCACAACGGTTTGAAGTATTTATTTGATCAACCAACTTTAAATGCGAGGCAAACCAGATGGCTGGAGTTTCTGTGCGAATATGAATTTGATATCAAGCATATCAAAGGGAAATAAAATAAGGTGGTTGATGCACTCAATAGAAAAGTGCATGAATTACATGCTACAACCATTAGCATGTACAGAACTAAGATGAAAGACAGAATTTTGGAAGCTACAAATACTGATTTGCAGTATAGAAGTCTTGTAGAAAAGCTACAGCAGCATGAGAAACCACAAACCAAGGAAAGTTATGCCTTGGGAACTGATGGTTTACTTGTGTATAACAACAGAGTGTATGTACCCAATGTCTGAGAACTGAAGCTGGCAATTCTAAAGGAGATGCATAACGTGGCTTATGCTGGACATCCTAGATATCACAAGACTGTGGCAGTAGTCAAAAGCCATTATTTTTGGCTGGGTATGAAGAAATAAATTGTTGAATACATCGCCAGATGTATGGAGTGCCAGAAGGTTAAGGTTGAGCATAGACACCCAGCAGGGTTGCTGCAGCCTTTACCCATTCCTGAGTGGAAATGGAACATGGTAACAATGAATTTTATCACCGGACTACCTAGAACTAACAAGCAACATGATTCAATCATGGTGGTGGTGGACAAGCTTACTAAAGCCACCCATTTTATTCCATTGAAAACCACCCATAAGGCAACAGATGTTGCTTATATCTTTTTAAAAGAAGTTGCATGCTTGCACGGAATTCCTAAGACAATTGTGTCTGATAGGGACCTGAAATTCACCTCGAATTTTTGGAAAGGATTGTTCAAGGGATTCAGAATGAATATGAACTTTAGTACAATGTATCATCCTGAGTCTGATGGTCAAACAGAGAGGGTGAACAGGGTAATAGAAGACATACTGAGAATGTATGTGATGGACAAACCATCAAGATGGGAATACTACCTGTATTTGGTAGAATTTGCCTACAATAATGGGTATCATGCATCATTGAAGATGAGCCCATTCGAAGCACTTTATGGAAGAAAGTGAAACACTCCAGTGAGCTAGGATAATCTAGCTGACAGAGCGGTAGTTGGTCTTGAGCTGCTAAAAGAGATGGAAGATCAAATGATAAAAATTAAACAGAATCTAAAAGCTTCCCAGGATAGGCAGAAAAGTTACACTGACAGTAACAAAACCCATAGAGAATTCAAAGTGGGTGACCATGTTTTCCTGAAAGTGAAGACTAACAGAAGTTCCCTGAAGTTGGGAAGTTGTGCCAAATTGACATCAAGATTTTGTGGGCCATTTGAGATCCTAGAAAGGATTGGGCCAGTTGCATACATGCTTGCAATACCTGCATCTATGACTGTACATAATGTGTTTCATGTTTCACTGCTTAAGAAATATGTACCTAATGCTAATCATGTTATCGATTGGAATGTGATTCAGGTGGAACCAGAAGGTGTCCTGCAAGTGCATCCTGTGCGCATATTGGAGAGGAAAAGCAAACAACTCCGGAATTGAGCCATAGAGCTTATAAAGGTCCAGTGGACCTTGTACAGTCCTGAGGATGCGACATGGGAACATGAAGAAGTTATGCGGGCAGAGTACCCGCATCTTTTTGAAAATTTTGAAAGGCTTGCAGAGACAGTGTAAGTTGCACCGAGGACAGTGCAAAAATAAGGGAGGGGGATTGTAATGTCTCCAAGGCCGAGCCCAATTGTAAATTTGATGTATGAAATGAATTGTAAATATGTGTTATAGGCTGGTGAGCCAAGTTTGTATAAGTCGATGGGATTATGTGATTGTTAGGCCAGAGAGCCTAAGGGTTGGAGGCCAAGGGCCTGATTTTGTACTTGTATATATGCAAAAACATTTAATAAAATTGTAAACACCACTAGGTGTATACCGAACAGATGAATGAGTGAAGGGGGACTAAGATTCCATAGAGAAGGCAAGGGATTAGGGGCTGGAAGGTGGGAAAAGGGGCTAAGTGTTTAGCCTAGGGGGGGCTTAAGCCTAGGAATAATATTTTTTTATTATTCCAAAAGAACATGTGCCATTTATATTATTATTCCTAAGTTCCTGAGCAAGGGAAGGTGATGCGTGCTAGTGGAACACATGCAGTCTCTAGGGTGACAAGTGTCGACCCTGGTGCATGTGAATAAAACAGTTTGGGTGGACCATGAAGGGGGTACACACTCATATGGGAGCAGACTACCGAAGGGGTATGGGCTCTGAGCAGTACGACTGACACGAGCTCTGTAGAAAAACCTCGTACACCTTCTGAACTGAAAAAACCCGTGTATACCTCCGTACTGAACCAAAAAACTGTGATCAATTCTGAAAGAGCTGGTTTCACCTCTGTTTGAATAAAAAACATTTCATGCTATGTCTGGAGAATCCATGTGCATCCACTGCCCAAGATCAAGCCTGTGCATGAGATCTCTATCCCGAAGCCTTGACCCTAAGCCATTTTTTCCATTGCTGAGCTTGTGGAAAAATTCATGTCTGTGAGTGATTCTCTCCAGGTGAGAGAGTGCGCAGAGGAAAGAGAGAAGTCCTGGAAGGAACCCTGTAGCTACCACAGAGGCCAGAGACTTTTGGTCTAGTTTGTTTCTGTAACCCAAGGAAAGGGAGGTTAGCAGCCGAAGGACTGTCCAGGTGACAGAGAAGGTGTATCCTCCTAGGCTAGAATAGGCATGTGGGAAATGAGGGACTGTGGGAAGTGAGTGTGGGTGGCTCCTAGGAGAGAATTCCTTCCCGTGGCTGTGTGTTGTTTTCCCTGTAACCTCAGCCTAATCTAGGATTCCTTGTCTTGGGGTGGAGCTTAGTCCTAGCTCGGGGGTGACCACTGCTGAGATGATGAGCAGTGTGGTCTAAGGCTGGGTGGTTCGTGGAAGGCATGCACTTGGTTGGTGGATTCTACCACTGTTAAAAGATAAGTATCTGAGTATGTTTTAATCATGTTTTGCATGAATCTACTATTTATGTTATCATGATTTCCGCTGTGTATATGAATTAGTATGAAACACTATTGATTGTTAATTATGGAAGTAACTCATATGAATACTCTGTGTAGAATGTGTTTATTTGTTTAAATGCATGTGGATTATATAATACCTGTATGAGTTATGTACCATGTGGTGTTAAAGTTTCCTTTTAAGAGCGATTAAGCCATGGTAGCTGAAAAGGTGCGCTACAGTTTTGTATCAGAGCCAAGGTTTCGACACTAATCCTAGATGGGCCAGTGGAGCGGTATTTGGACCGAGAATACGAAGGGAAATTGGGTCTGGAAGGCCAATTTCATACCCTGGTTTGCTCCAAAGTGTCAAGGAGTTACTTGACAAGTTTTTAAGCTTTGGAGGTATAGCGGTGTTATGAAACTGTAGCCAGTGTGGTATAAGTACACAGGAAAGAGGACTCCACACCAGAAGTGTTGGAGCTTTAGGATCTATTCGGGAGGGAAGGTGAACCCTCATGACCATCAGATCTGGAAAGTGTGCACAGGAGTGTGGAAATCACGATATGCGAAATCCTAAATTAGTCAAGACCGTCCATCAGAAAGAACGTGTGGGGAGTGATCAACCTTTCACTGACTCGTAACTTGAAATGGTCAAAGGGCGAGTTCGAGAGAATTCATGAAACTTGAATTCATGATTGGATCATAACCGTTGATCTAAGAAATATCTGGACCGTTAATTGTCCAAGAAGAAATTGACGTTTTGGGAGATGGGAAGTGAGGAGAGGTGAACAACTCCGAAACCCAAAACCCCAAAATCTCGAAACAATATACACCATAGATCGTGGGGAGAATAATTTGACCGTTGGATAAAGTAGTCTATTAGACAGTGATTTCAGGATTTCGGCAAATGGAAGTTCAAGATGTGCGGATGCATGAACTTTTGATGTCCAAAATGCCGAAATGCCGAAAGGATTTGCGTCATAGATCTGAAAAAGATCTGACCATTAGATTTTACTAGGAATGGACATGGACACATGGAGATGTACCATGTGCCAGTGGGTCGAGAAGAAAAGAGAGAGGGGTGGGACTCTATGACATCATTAAAAGTGACATGGACCCTCATGAACGTGCCATGTGCCACTGTGATTGTGGGTGACCACTGTGCTATGTGGGCCTGAAGGGTAGAGTAAATCGGAATTTCAAAAGTCGAGGGTTGGAAAGGAAAGAAAGTCTAAAATCCTCGTGGACCAAAAAACCGAAGTCCCGGGTACCGAAAACCCGAAGGCTCGAAAGTCCTGAAATGTCGAAAACGAAAGTTTCAAAGACCCAAAAATTGTAGAGCCGAATGAGAGCTCAGAAAACTTATTTGAATCGAAATGTCATTTGTTCTTGTTCGTATTGGCGTATAAATGTTGTGGATCGTTCATGAAGTTTTAATGTCCTAAAAAACTTCAAATGGAATTGCACAATGCGTGTGCAGAGTTCAACGAGGGTCAGGACTCCAGCTAACCAACACCGAGTATGGAATGGGAAAAGGTGCAGATTGCCTCCGAAACAGGAGACGAATGAGAAGGAAAGGATGTCAATGTGAAAGTGGAAGGATTGAACTCCAATGGGCACGGAAAAGAAAAGGATAAGGAAGGACACATAATGAAAATCATTGAAGGATTGCAAAGAGAGGCCCAGGCTCGCCGAGATGATAGCCGAAAGATCATGAAAGTTAGGGATCGACAGGGTGTATTAAACTTAAAATTTTTGAAGAGCCTGGAAAGAATAGAGAGGAAACTCGAGAAGGGAAGAGACTCAAGTAATACGAAGAGTCGCAGAAACCCTAGGAGAAGAAGGAGATCAAAAGTGTCAGGACTCCCAAGAGGAAAAGGAGGTCTAGGAGTGGTAGACGACATCTTAGTCGCTCCCAAATACATTCCAGTAGGGGAACACGCGGTAGTTCGAGCTTGTCTCCTACCAAAAAGCACTGAAAATATGGAAGGGATGAATTGAAAGGGGAAATCAACAAGATTAAACCACCTACATTCAATGGTGAACATAAGAAGGAAGAAGATGCCAAAATATGGTTGCTGGGTATGAAGAAATACTTCCAACTACAGAATTATTCTGCCCATGCAGAAGGAAGAATTGCAATGTACCAACTGAAAGGAAAAGCATCCATGTGGTGGGATCAGTTGGTGCAGGTGCAACACATCAGAGATAAAGAGGTCACATGGAAGGAGTTTAATAGGTATTTCGAGAAGAAATACCTGAAAAAAAGATACTATGACAGAAAGATGAAGGAGTTCTTCGAACTCAAGTTGGGAAGTATGACCATTGATGAGTATGAATGATTTTTTCTGGAATTAATGAAGTATGTTCCATTCATAAAAAACGAGGCTATTAAAATTCAGAGGTATCTGAGTGGACTTCCACCTTCCATTGGTGAAAAGATTCAATATGATGATCCTAAGACTATGGAAGAAACAATAAGAAGGGAGAAATTCTTATACGAATAGCAAAGAGAAAAGCCTACCTTTCGGAAGGCTTGGGATGACCAGAAGAGGTTTAAGAAAGAACAGAGGCAGAAGGGAAACATGCCTCCCTTTTTCAAGAACAACCCTTGTGGACAGTCATCTTTTAGAGACCCCAGGAAGGTTGAAGGGAGTGAGCACATGCCAAGGTCTCCACCTATGGAGTGTTGGGGCTATAAAGGGAATCATAGGTACAGAGACTGCCCCTATAGAAAAGACAAAGCAAGAACTGTCCATATTGTTCAACAAGCTAAAACAGTGGATGATATGGGCAGCAGAATGCCGAGGATCTATGCAGCCCTAGACAACAAACAAGAAGAATTTCAATCGCACATGATTGAAGTGGAAGGTATGATCAACAACCGACCACTTGTTATTTTAATTGATTCAGGGGCTAGCCATAGTTATATAGATCCTAGAGTGGTGGAAAGTTTTCATTTAACAAGAAGAAAACATGAAAAGTCTTGGTTAGTGAAGTTGGCCACAGGGACTAAGAGGAAGGTCACTGAATTGGTTAAGTCTTGTTCAGTGGACATGAAAGGAATGAGCACTAAGGCTGAATTGAACATTTTTCCTTTAGGCTCATACGATTGCTTAATTGGGATGGACTGGTTGGACCAGCACCATGCCCTTCTGGATTGCCGTAACAAGAGGTTTACCTACCTGAACGAAGAGGGAAATCCGGTAACAGTCCAAGGAATTCCCAGAGCCATGCCTATTAGGGAAATCTCAACCATGCAGCTGAAGAAATGTTACCAGAAAGGCTGTCAGTTATATGCATCTCTGGTGGAAGAAGCATCCCGAGATGTAGTCTCTAATTTGGAAGATCACGAGGTACTCAAAGAGTTCAAGGATGTATTTTAGGAGGTACCTGGACTACCTCCGAAGAGGGACATCGATTTTTCTATAAATTTGATGCCTGGAGCAGCTCCAGTTTCGAAGGCTCCTTATAGAATGAGTACGCCAGAGCTGAAAGAGTTACAATTGCAGCTCGAAGAGATAGTAAAGAAGGGATACATTCACGCTAGTGTGTCACCTTGGGGAGCCCCGGTCCTAATCGTGAAGAAGAAAGATGGGATGTTGAGACTGTGCATTGATTTCCGACAGTTGAATAAGGTCACTGTCAAGAACAAGTATCCTCTGCCAAGGATTGATGATCTTTTTGATCACTTTAAGGATGCGAAAATATTTTCAAAAATAGATCTCAGATCTGGATATCACCAAGTGAGAGTAAATGATGAGGACATTAGCAAGACCTCCTTTAGAACAAGGTACAGTCATTATGAATTCACAGTGGTGCCATTTGGACTGACAAATGAACCTGTTGTTTTCATGTGCTTAATGAATGGAGTGTTCAGAGATTATTTGGACAAGTTTGTCATAGTCTTCTTGGATGATATCTTGGTGTATTACAAGACAGAGGATGAACATGAACAACACTTGAGAATGGTGTTGTAGGTATTGAGAGAACACTAGTTGTACACAAAATTGAGCAAGTGATCATTTTACCAAAGGCAGATTCATTACTTGGGGCACATTATATCAAAGGAAGGGATCGTTGTGGATCCTGAAAAGGTTGAGGCCATTCGAGAATGGTCAGCGCTAAGGAATGTGGTGGAAGTTAGATCTTTTATGGGTCTAGCAGGCTACTACAGAAGGTTTGTAGCCAGATTCTCAAAGATAGCTCACCCTATCACTTCCTTGCAAAGGAAGGAGAAGAAGTTCTTGTGGACTGAATAATGTGAGAGCATCTTCCAGCGATTGAAGCAACTACTAACCAGTGCTCCAATTCTGAAGATTGCATATCCAAATAAGGATTATGTAGTGTGCACATATGCATGCAAGGAGGGTCTCGGAGGAGTTCTCAGCCAAGAGGGATTTGTAATTTGTTATGAGTCTCGAAAGCTGAAGGAGAATGAAAGGAATTATGCCACTCATGATTTATATCTAGCAGCAATCGTCCATGCCTTGAGGAAATGGAGACATTACCTCATGGGAAGGAGATTCAAATTAAGAACTTACCACAACGGTCTGAAGTATTTGTTTGATCAGCCGAATTTAAATGCGAGGCAAACCAGATGGCTGGAGTTTCTGTGCGAATATGACTTTGATATCAAGCATATCAAAGGGAAAGAAAATAAGGTGGCTAATGCACTCAGCAGAAAAGTGCACGAATTACATTCTACATCCATTAGCATGTACAGAACTGAGATGAAAGACAGAATTTTGGAAGCTGTGAATAATGATTTGCAGTATAGAAGTCTTATAGCAAAGCTACAGTAGTGTGAGAGACCACAGACTAAGGAAAGCTACACCATGGAAACTGATGGTTTACTTCTGTATAAAAACAGAGTGTATGTACCCAATGTCCGAGAATTGAATATGACAATTCTAAAGGAGATGCATAACGTGGCTTATGCTGGACATCCTGGATATTAGAAGACTATGGAAGCAATCAAAAGACATTATTTTTGGCTGGGTATGAAGAAAGAAATTGTTGAATACATCACCAGATGTATGGAGTGCCAGAAGGTTAAGGTTGAGCATAGACACCTAGCAGGGTTGCTGCAACCTTTACCCATTCCTGAGTGGAAATGGAACGTGGTAATAATGGATTTTATCACTGGACTACCTAGACCTAACAAGTAACATGATTCAATCATGGTGGTGGTGGACAAGCTTACTAAAGCCGCCCATTTTATTCTGAAAACCACCCACAGGCCAGCGGATGTTGCTGATATGTTTTTAAAAGAAGTTGCACGCTTGCACGAAATTCCTAAGACAATTGTGTCTGATAGGGACCCGAAATTCACCTCGAATTTCTGGAAAGGACTGCACAAGGGATTAAGAATGAATATGAACTTTAGTACAACGTATCATCCTGAGTCTGATGGTCAAACAGAGAGGGTGAATAGGGTAATAGAAGACATACTGAGAATGTATGTTATGGACAAACCATCAAGATGGGAAGACTACCTGTATTTGGTAGAATTTGCCTACAATAATGGGTATCATGCATCATTGAAGATGAGCCCATTCGAAGCACTTTATAGAAGAAAGTGAAACACTCCGGTGAGATGGGATAATCCAGCTGACAGAGCATTAGTTGGTCCTGAGCTGCTCAAAGAGATGGAAGATCAAATGATAAAAATTAAACAAAATCTAAAAGTTGCCCAGGATAGGCAGAAAAGTTACACTGACAGTAACAAAACCCATAGATAATTCAAAGTGGGTGACCATGTTTTCCTGAAAGTGAAGACTAACAGGACTTCCCTGAAGTTGGGAAGTTGCGCCAAATTGGCAGCAAGATTTTGTGGTCCATTTGAGATCCTGGAAAGGATTGGGCCAGTTGCATACATGATTGCACTACCTGCATCTATGACTATACATAATGTGTTTCATGTTTCACTGCTTAAGAAATACGTACCTGATGCTAATTATGTTATCGATTGGAATGTGATTCAGGTGGAACCAGAAGGTGTCCTGCAAGTACATCCTGTGCGCATATTGGAGAGGAAAAGCAAACAACTTCGAAATCGAGCCATAGAGCTTATAAAGGTCTAGTGGACCTGGTACGGTCCTGAGGATGTGACATGGGAGCATGAAGAAGTTATGCGAGTAGAGTACCTGCATCTTTTTAAAAATTTTGAAAGGTTTGCAGAGATAGTGTAAGTTGCACTGAGGACAGTGCAAAAATAAGGTAGGGGGATTGTAATGTCTCCAAGGCCAAGCCCAATTGTAAATTTGATGTATGAAATGAATTGTAAATATGTGTTATAGGCTGGTGAGACAAGTTTGTATAAGTCGGTGGGCTTATGTGATAGTTAGGCAAGAGAGCCTAAGGGTTGGAGGCCAAGGGCCTGATTTTGTACTTGTATATATGCAAAAACATTTAATAAAATTGTAGACACCGCCAGGTGCATACCGACCAGATGAATGAGTGAAGGGGGACTGAGCTTCCACAGAGAAGGCAAGGGATTAGGGGTTGGAAGGTGGGAAAAGGGGCTAAGTGTTTAGCCTTGGGGG
>JZKD02S0000002.1:1622191-1633266 GCA_000966675.3 Picea glauca
TCAAGTAAACTGGAACTTGTGGAATCTTTATCCATGTACTTATTGTCATTCACCTAAGCATTGTGTTTCCAAGTGTTGGAAGAGACAAACTTTGTACAGGAAACCTATGTCGACCGGGAAATAAACATGACATAAAGGCTCAAGTCCACAACGGAAGAAAGAGAAGGGTAAACAGGTCTGGATGCCAAAAACTCATTGCACGTTTTGCAACAAGAGTGGACATCAAAAGGCTAGTTGTTGGAAGCTTAATCCGAAGCTTCGTCCAAGGAAGGACAAAAGGATTTTGCATGTACTCATGAAGGAGGAAGGATTACCAGCGAAGCAAGAGGAACATCGTGAAGGAAAGAAACCGGTCACTTGGTTCTACCAAAAGTGGATGTCTCAACTTCATTGCATTTTTCTTACATTAATGTAATCATTTTAGTTCAGAGACAAAGAGTAAGCCAGGTGGCCTATCCCGAGCTTGTTGACTAGTCAGTAACCTTTTGGGGACCAAAAGGTCTTATTGTGGGGAGGTGTGATCCGAAATCGGATCCAGAAGCCTGACAGGGCTTGAAAAATGTTCAAAAATGAAAGTGTTAGGAATGTGACGAAACCTATTCCATTGCATTCGTCTTGTATTCCTGATTCTAGTGGTATATTTACTTTGTCAAACGGAGTCCGTATGGAGAAGATATCGCATTCTGTCCGAAAAGTCAAACAGGCAAAAAAAATTGCTGACTATGCAGTCTGTACAGTCTGTACGGATGCTGATGTGGCATGTCCGTACAGACGACATGTGGCAGGTCTGTATAGGTGACACATGGCAGCTCCAGGAGACGACACGTGTCAGGCATATTTGAACATTTGGGCGTATGAATGGACCAATGCAGAGGTGACACGTGTCACCACTGGAAGGGTGACATGTGGCACGGATGACATCAACATCTGACGTGGCGACCGTACGATGATGTGGCACGGATGACATGGCATGTGACAGAGCCGTATGGCAGGGCTGACGTAGCAAGGTGACTTGGCAGATTTTGGCGAATCACATTGCGACATGTGGAAATTATTTGGTCAAATGATTGGGTGCCACGTGGCCCAATCATGGGCTTCCACATGGCACCCCGTGGTTGGCTGTTCGTTTATGTGTAAAATTTTATGGTGTCGCTAGGATTCGAAACCATGACCTCCTCCTTTGGAAGTGATTTAACAAAGTCCAGCCAACCATTGCGATCTCGCACTATTGCTTACCATATAACCTTTTGGATTTTATTTAAATTCAAACAATTGTGTATTTGGCGCAGGGGTCGGGTTGGGGCTTAGCCCCAGCTCGTGGTCTTTTGTGAATACCCATACGACCATTCACCATACGATGGGCGCACACATATTACATTGGGTCCTATGGTTACAACGGTTATGCGTGGGCAGTTTAAACCGTTATGGCCCGTGGCCATATGGAATATACATGCGACCAAGAGCCGAGTGCAGAGAGGGCCAGTGCATAGCCCAAGGGCTAGCGCTCGACCACATGGAGCTTCATGTGACCGTTCAAAAGGAGCGTGCACCCAGGGGAAGGGGGCTAGTGCCCTATTATAGCCATATATTAGTTAGAAAGTGGGTTTTTAACTGATTTTTGGTTTTATTAATTGTAATTAAGCCTATTGTTAATGGTTTTTGGGAGTTATTGGGTAGTTTTGGAGCCTAACTTCTTGGAGGAAGTTGGAGGTGAGCAACTAATTTCCTAGATATATAACCAAGGCCTATTTGAGGCCATGGGGACAACGTTGAGGGCATTCAGAGAAAAATTATGCTGAGGAGAAGCCAAGCCAAATCCATTTTGAGGCAGAGAAGCTTTTGAGGAGGAGACGCTATTGGATCATTTCTGGGAGCTCCGGACGTCCGTTTTGCGTGATGTTTTCTTTGCATGGTTCTAGATATTTGGAAGAACATGACCAAATTATTCTTGTAGCCATTTGGAATTGCAACGATGTACTTTTGATCTTTTTAACAGAAATAAAGAAGCCTCCCCCACAGAGAAAAGGCCTGGAGACGTAGGCAAAGTTGTGCCGAACTCTGTTATCAATCTGCGTGTTATGGTTTGCTATCTATTATTTCTTTTCGGATCTACATATGTGTATATGGATGTTATAATTCCTCTTCTTTCCTCATTCTTCACTAAGTTTTCTCAAATGGTTAATTAACGCATGCAAAATTAAAACTCAACCATAAGTCATTAAAAGATCCAACAGATCACTTTTGGGTACAGAGCACTGAATTATTCCACTGCCACTACTATCCAAGTCATGTTGAGAAGTTCCATACCTATACAACAACCCAAAGGGATCGGTCTCAGTGGTCTTAATCCATTCAACGGTACTGGTTAGTTATTTACGTTTGGTTCTCAAATTCTGGGAACTCTACCTCAAGCTGGGGGGCATCCTCCCACCGTAGGACAATTTCCATTTGGAGGGCACCTGCATGTTGGGTGGTAGCCTCAATCTGGAGCCTACCATCAACCATATGGACAAAATGTGTCCACCACACCTAACCCATGGAACATCCCTTTTCCAGGAAATCCACAGTTCTCAGGGGGACACAATCTTCAAGCTCCACAACAACCTCCTTATGGACAAATGCCAAATCCAACTTATAATCCTCAAAACCCATCTGGTTATCCTTCGCTCGCATATGATTCTCAAAACACCAACCTTATACAAGAGGGCCCACTAGTTACAATTATCCACATAACCCAGTGTATGGACCTACTGGTGTCCCTATGCCACACTAGTATTACCCACAGGTCAACCGACAACTACCTTTCCTAGAGGCTCTGGACCTTCCAGACTTGTCTCGATTAATGAATGATCCTATTTTTCATTCTCCAGTTTGGCCAGCTATTCCAGCTAAAATTCCTTCCGATATTCCAAAATTCGATGAAAAGTCCGGAGAAGACCCAAACAACCACGTGATGACTTTCCATTTGTGGTGTTCATCCAACTCCCTCATGGATGATTCTATGTGTTTGCGTCTTTTCCAACGAATTCTTACGGGTTTTGAAGCAAAGTGGTATATTGAACTACCATGTGCTTCTTTTCATGATTTCATCTCCCTTGCCATGTCCTTCCTCACACACTTCCAACTGCCCATTCGATACGAGACAAGTACTGAACTATTGACCTCCCTTCGTTAGACAACCTCCGTACATATCTCTGATCATATTCATGAATGGAGACAACGATGAAGGTTAATCAAAGCAGTTATTCCCGACCAATTGTTAGCGGAATGGTTCACTAAATCACTATTACCCAATATCGCTTGTGATGCTACCATGGGTGGTGTAGTCACCGAGGAAGAAGCTATTGCTCGAGCTCAGTACTTAGATTTAGTTTATTCACAATCTGGTACTCTGTATGAGTTGATACCAAATACTACCCATACCACTAATGACCCATCCAAACCATCATCTACCTCGCACGTGGATGGAGTCATTGGCTCCATCAAAACCCAATCTCCTTCTCAGTCGACTGGAACAACCCAGCAGTCCACTCCGACGCCTTCTCCCAGTCCAACTACACCCTCTTCTAGCCCCCCTCAAACTCAGGTCTCTAAGGTGAATGCAGTCTAGTTGACCCCTTCACAACAATCTGGGGGCAAGAAGAAAGCCAGAAATAAACCAAAGAAAAACAACAACAATGAACAACCAAAAAATCAACCTCAAACCCCTGCTGCTAGAAAACAACCACAACAAAAACTGAAATTCCCATGTCTCATTTATGGTGATGATCACTACACCCGATACTGTCCACATCGTGATGAAGTGGCCAATATATTTAAGGGAAATTCACAATCCGCTGTGCCTACTCAGCCTTTTCCACAGCAACAATCTTTGGTTGCTCAAAGCCCCACTCCGAGGGGCAGTTCCAACCAATCCCATGATGAGGCCTCAACGAGTGCCCACATTTACATGTTTAATGGGGTTAATCTGACCACTCACACTGCGACATATGACACACTGATTAAACATGATAAGCCGAAGACTACTAACGGTTCTGTATCAGACCCATCACCATCTTCCGTTAGTCCTCCCTCTGCTAGCCCTCCATATGGACTGCTCCAGATCGATAAACCTTCGTTTGACTCCATCTTGCATCCTCCTAAGAGAACTATCTGGAAATCTACCTTTAATCCTAGTTCACGGGCTTCCCAAAACTACAACATTGTTGAAGATTTGGCTCAAGCACCATGTGCTATGTCTGGTTTAGAAGTTCTACAACACTGTCCTATCCAACGTAGAATTCTCTTAGCTGCCATCGACGCTTTTGACCCTGAGTCATCAGATAACCTCACGTTTAATCTGGATGATCATCAACCTCGACTCTCCCACCAACTAGCTTTCCAAATCGATGTTGTTGTTCACAATCAACAAATCCACCGAACTATCTTGGATGAGGGAGCCTCTACTTGTGTCATGTCTCTAGCTTGTTGGAAAGGCTTAAAATCACCCTCCCTTAACAAATCCCCTACGATGTTATGCGCTTTCGATGGGAAAGGTTTTCATCCTTACGGACTATTACAATCCTTAGCCATTCAGTTGGGTTGAAAAACTATTACTGTTGATGTCGAGGTGGTCGATGCCCCCCTTGATTACAACCTACTACTTGGAAGAAGTTGGTTCTATGTTATGACTGTCATCACCTCGTCGGTGTTTCGATGTGTACAATTCCCCCATCAAGGAAAAATTGTCACTATCGATCAACTCAATTTCTGTACACCTGACGCTCGCGCCCCTGTCACCAACAACATTCCTTTTTTGGGAGACCACCCAGTTACATATGAAAGCATTGGTGTTGGCTTGTTAAAATATTCCAGCCTTATGGGTACTTTCCCTACACCACTTGCACCCACCATGCATCATATTTCCACCGTCAATATGATCTCGACTATGCCTTATCAATATTTGGAATCATCTGATCCTTGGATTTTACCTAGTCCTATGGAATTCGATGTGCTTGGTGACACTATGCCACTTAGCCCAGCTGAGGCCGCATACATAGCTATTCAATCTGCCTCTCCCTCTCTGGACAACCCACATTTCTTGGCACCTGATGCCTACTCGATGCCCTCATGGTTGGATTCCCTATCGTTTGCAATCGATTACATTTCCCAAATTTTCCCGTCTGACGAATCTATAATGGAGATGCTTAGTATTGACGATGTACCTTGGGATGATAACTATCATCGATCCTCTTTTCTTCCACTGTTGGAAGAAATCCACAAAGACATACACTATGTCTTCCCTCCTGATGTTATCAGTGCTCCGCAATCTCCCATCCTCACACAAGATACTCTTTCTGAGGGGAATATGGGTAACATCTCCACTACGATCGTTATTGATATTTCGATCAAAGAAGGTGTCGTGGAAAACATTAACCTTGGTGCTAATTGCACACTCGAAGAAGTGGTCTCTTACACTGCTCTGTTTAAAGAATTCCGTGATGTCTTCGCTTGGAGCTACGAGGAAATGACAGGGATCAACCCCTCGATCGTCGTGCATGAAATCAAGACTTACCCTAGCTCAAAACCTGTTCGACAGAAACTCCGCCCGATTTATCCCAAGAAAATCCTGGCTATAAAGGCAGAAGTTGAGAAACTTTTAAAATCTGGTTTTATTTATCCTGTCCCTTTGACAGAATGGGTCTCCAACCTTGTTTTGGTTGCCAAAAAACAAGGGACCATCCATGTCTGTGTTGACTATCGGGATCTCAATAAGGGTTCAATCTAGCTTTCAATAAGGGAACTTTCTCTTATCGAAAGCTACCTTTCGGTCTCAAAAATGCTGGTGCTACTTTCCAGCGAGCCATTTCGTATGCTTTCCACGATATCAAGCATATCGCAGAACCTTACCTCGATGACTTACCTACCCACTCATCCAATCGATTTGATCACATTGATCACTTATGGGATATTTTTATCTGATGTCGGTTCTACAGTATCTGCTTGAACACACATAAATGCATTTTTGTTGTCGAATCCAGTCGAATCCTCAGTTTTATTGTCTCTAAAGACAGGATTAGGGTGGATCCCTTAAAGATTTAGGCTATTCTGGCCTTACCCCCACCTACTAATTTGACCCAACTCCAAAGTTTGCAAGGCAAAGCAAACTTCCTTCGCCGTTTCATTTGTAACTACGCTGAGATAACTAAAGGATTCATGCAGTTACTGTAGAAAAACACCCCTTTCATCTGGGATGACATCGCTCAATGGTCATTTGATGCTCTCAAGCATGCTCTGACCCACACACCTTTGTTACATCCTCCAGAGTATACAAAGGAATACATCCTTTACTTAGCTGCCTCCACTTCCACTATTGCAATGGTGTTAGTCCAGGAGGACCCCAACGATGAGGAACATGTGATCTATTACTTGAGAAAGAGTCTATATGGACCCGAACTCCGATATTCACATGTAGAGAAACTAGCTCTGGTAGTCGTTATCTCTGTCCAAAGATTTCGCCATTACATCCTACTACGCACCACCATGGTGATTGCAGACTCTAACCCCATGTACCATGTCTTGACATGCCAAGTGCTTGGGGGAAAATATTCTAAATGGATCATCATCCTTCAGGAATTCAATCTTGAATTTACGAAGTCCAAAGCCAAAAAGTCCCTGGTGTTTGTGGAGCTTATCTGCGATCTCCCCCATGCTGATGAAGACATCGAACCTAGAGATTCTCTCCCTAATGAAACTCTTTTCCTCATCGACACCTCTGATCCTTGGTATGGGGACATCCTCCTCTACCTCCAAACCCAACACTTCCAGCCCAGCATTTCCCATGAAGAGCGTCGACATATTCACCACCATTCTCGTCGTTATCTTATCGTCAGTGACACCTTGTATCGCCGTGGTATTGACACTATCCTTCAAGAATGTCTGATTCATGCAGAGGCTGAATGTGTTCTGAATGATTGTCACCTTGGAGCCTGTGGTGGTCACCTTTCTGGGATGGCCATAGCCCACAAAATCCTACGTGCCGACTATTTTTGGTCCTTGATTTTCAAAGATTGCATCGAGGTAGTCAAAAAGTGCCCACCCTGCCAAGTTTTTAACAACAAGGCATGCACCCACCCTACTACGCTGCACCCCATTATCTCCATCGGCCCCTTCACCAAGTGGGGCATCGATTTCATGCAATGTAAGCCTACCTCAGTCGGGGGGCACGGTTATATAATCATCCTTGTCGACTACTTTACCAAATGGGCTGAGGCTATGCCTACCTTTCTGAACGATGGTAGTACCGCAACTTTGTTTCTTTTTAACCACATCATAACTCATTTTGGGGTACCACGCGCCATTTTCACTGATCACAGTGCACACTTTAAGAACCATATGATGAGTGAATTGCATGTCAAATTGGGTTTTTGCCATGAAAAATCATCCCCATACTATCCTCAGGCCAACGGACAAGTTGAGGCCATCAACAAGGTCCTCAAAAACATGATTCAACGCATGGTAGGGGCAAAGAAAACATCCTGGAATATAAAACTTTTCTCCGCTCTCTGGGCTTATCTTACTTTCGTGAAAACCACAACTGGGGTCACTCCTTTCCAGTTAGTGTATGGCATCGAAGCTGTTTTGCCAATTGAGTGCGAGATTCCATCTTTGAAACTTAAAGTAGAACTCCTACCCCATACTTCTTCTAAAGAAGAACGTTTCTTATATTTGTCCAAACTGGATGAAACACGTCATGATGCCTCTCTCGTTAACGAGGCACATAAAAAACGGATTAAAAATCAATACGAAAAATCAATCCATCCTCAGACTTTTGCAGAAGGAGACTTAGTCCTCATCTATGACCAAGCTCATGACAAACTAAGGACAGGTAAGTTAGAACCTCTGTGGCATGGTCCTTACATTTTGAAATGTGTTTTGCACAAAGTCGCGTACAAGTTAGTTGATTATGATGGAACCTCCTTAGGAAAGCCCCGGAATGGGCTTTACCTTAAAAACTACTATGCCTAGATCACCCAGCATGTGTACATTGTACATTATTGTATTTTAGTTTGGTGTGTCTGTTTCTTTCACGTGCTCGAGTATTTACCTTTGCCACTCATATTGTGCCTTGTTTTTTCATGCGCAGATGACATCTTCCTTTCCTATATTTGTCGGGTTTGTGGATGGTGCTAGTCGACAGACCCGGGACATTGCTTCGGCAGCATGGGTCATTTACCAATTTGATGAGGTGGTGAGTTCAGGAGGTATTTTCTTAGGACCAACGACTAATAACATGGCAGAATATCATGCTGTCATCAGACTCTTGACCCAAGCCTCCTCCCTAGGTACCTATCGTATCATTGTTTACTTAGACTCCCAACTCGTGGTCTATCAACTCAATCGAATCTACTCTATTCGTAATCCTATCCTGCTACGTCTCCATCTACAAGTTGTCCATCTCGAATGAATGTTTGATTACATTAAATACAAACATAGTCCAAGAGAACTCAATAGTGTTTCAGATTCGTTAGCTAATTACATCATGGATCGGTATCTCGCCCATATATAAGATTTCATAAAGGAAAGCAAAATTGTACATCACATGTAAATTAAAACACATCACATTAAAGGCATAATCATGTACAAATCATTTGGCACTATAAAAAATCAAAACTGTATATATATACATAGCGTGACTGAATTTTTTTTGATTACATAAAAAAGTATTTAGAAGAGCAAAATGTTGGGTCTTTACACCCATACAACATCACCTGACAAGTCATACAAAATAAGATCACCGGAGAGACTCTAATCTCCTTGCACTACATTGTGTTGAGAGTAACATATCACTGCACACACTATGCATATCAGTAGATAATTGACATTCTCTGGCACTCCCACAATGTGCCTTTGTAGATGTAAAGGAACTTCTCCCCTCTGTAAAGGAGGAATACCCATCGTGAGGCCTTGAAGGTTTCTTTCAACCTCCCGGAGACCTATCACTGGTACTCCCGGATTTGCTGCAATCAGAGCACCCCCACGACGTCCTGGTATCGGTATCTCAGCCGGGCGCACTGCTCCCTTGTCTGCATGTTGAAAACAATACATCCATTAAAAACTCTTCTATGTACCCAAATATATATATATATATATATATATATATATATAGATATATATATAGATATATATAGATATATAGATATATATATATATACACACACATTAAAAAACTTATAAAACAAAAACTAGACAAGGTGTTGCTCAGTCTCTTACCTGACGCATCCCAATCTTCCCCTGTGGGTAGAATCAAATCCATGCTCCTATGGAAATCCACCTCATGATACGGGAAGTCTTCTATACAGAGATACTTCCATCTCAATCAAGCAAAGAAGTCACCGGTGAAACAGAACTCTGACTCCGCTACTAGCCTCAGAGATAGACTAGTCCACCTCTCCATCCATGGTTCTTCCACTGGTCGCATTGCTAGTTCTATCTGAGGCTTCATCTGGGGGATGCACTCTAAGAAAAACGAAACCAAGAAAGAGCTGTATCCAAACTATTTCTGCCCCATCCTACACCACAAAACCTGTTCCTTCACATTCCGAAGGGACCCTGCACTCTAGTTGAACAGTGTTGGTTCCAAACACTATACGCCATAAGCTACCTGCGATATCAATGCCAGATGTGCACTAGTACATCCTATCATGCTCGTGATGGAAAAAAAATGGACCGGAGGGGTAACTCTCGGATATCCTTGATAGGGATTCTACCCACCACCAATCTTGCTCCTAGGACACAATGACGTGCCAGATACACGCCCACTTGCTCAGGAAGCGCCCTCTGTCCGGAAAAAGATATGGGAACCCCTCTTTTCAAGAGGCCATTCAAGAAATATACGTATTCCAACTTGATGGCTAGAAGTTGTGTTCCGATCCGGAACCCTTTCTCCGTGACATCCCACAAGACGATCATGTGCTCAAGCAATAAAATCTTCTTCTTCATTTTTTGCAATTTGAAGAATTTCAGTAAGCCACAAGCTCTCAACACGGCCCACGTGCGAGGACTCTGCAAGGCAGACAAGTCATCGATCTCATGCTCTTGTTATTTCCACTCGATCATGGTCGCCGAAATCACCTACAAACGAGAAGCAAAGAATTTCATTATTTCACTCTTTCGGTAATTTTCGGAAATTTCTTAAAGCAATTTAAAAACATGAAATCTAATGCCCACATTGTTCAAAAAGACCACGCCCTCTGTTATAATCATCACACCCTCTCTTTGCCATTCAATATTCATCACACACAAATAAAACGTTTTTTAAATTAAGATGATGTCTGGGTGGGCATATGTGCAAATTTTTATGACTTATTTGAAAAAAAATGACCCATCTACTTAAGTTTCAAGGCGTTGGAATCTTGGCTATCACCTTCGAAATCATTTTTGCAAAAAGAATGTTTTATTCCCATCATTTTTAATAGAGGTCGATTTGATCTTTTTTGGGTCGACTTAGGGCTTCATTTTTTAAATTAAATGCTGCTATGAAAATGAATATTAAACCATGTAATTGAAATAAGGAGATATGAAGATCTACCTAGTCCAAACAGCAAGAGAAACGGTCAACCGTAGCTCCGGTATCAAGCAAAACAAGATCCACCTCCAAAGTGAGAATCTCCACTGCTACAAATCCTTATGCAAAATGAAATTTTCATTGTATTACTATTTATAAATTTTCATTTTTTGTAGGGTATAGTCATTTATGGGTTTCTCTAAGAATATAATGGCTTCACTAAACCTCTGGATTGCAGTTTTGATGTCATAGGTTTCCAAGCAGTTCTAATCATTTGTTTACCTTGACCCATCCATGAGCATAGTATTAGTTCATTTTCAAGCTCGAAAATATGAGAACGCATCGGGTAGACTTTTATCTCTTTTTCGAACCCGCATGGAAACCCTCAACCAGGTAGAGTTCACAGAGATTTTTCCGAAAACCCTCAACCGGGAAAACCTTTCTTATTTTCATTATATCGAATTTCACCATTCACCATACAATATATACAATGTTTTTAGGTATTTCGTAGATACCAAAACCCTAATCC